>JANHFM010001003.1:27562-46517 GCA_032468115.1 Grayia smithii
TAGAATTCTTTATTGGCCAAGTGTGATTGGACACACAAGGAATTTGTCTTGGTGCATACTCTCTCAGTGTACATAAACGAAAAGATACATTCGGAATGAGTCATAGGGTACAACACTTAATGATAGTCATAGGGATGTATGTTTATATTTATGTAGTATAATCAGGTTAAGTACTTGGATAAAAAAGTTAGATAAAAGTGGTAAAGTATCTGCAACTATACATTAAGTCTTTTTTTATTTGTTGATTTCTTGTAGAATTACTTGTACAATGTTGAACTTTTTATATGTTGATAGAATGAATCCAATCCAATCATTATGCATACATAAAATCGAAATGCTAATTAACAGGAAAAAAACAAATTATATTTACATTTTTCACAGTGTTTTCCTGTTAGTCCTTCTTTACAAGTACACTGTTGCCATGACCAATGATCCAGACATGTGCCACCATGTTGACAAGGGTTAATTGCACAAGTTCCTTCCAGTCTAGGACACCTAAATAAACAAAGTAATTTAATTGCAATTGAGCCACATATATGTACATCCACCTATCCCATATTTTTATGCAGATCGGAATACCACATATGGTCTCTTCTCTGTTTTCTAACAAAAGTGTGTGATATTTCTAAGTTCTATAGAAATTTCAACTTAAGATTTCTCCAGATGAATTATTTATATTCTTTCCTTATTTATTCATTCCGTATCTTGAATGTATATTGAGGGAGGCTGGGTAGAAAGAAAATGAGCGTGGTTTAAAAATTGGAGGAAAAAAACATTAATAAGCTATGCTACTCTAACAGCTGAAGTGTAAAATGTTCTTGAAGCTCTTGTAATGAAAATCAAGGAAGATGGTAGGAAAAAAATGGGACTAAAATTAAATGGAAACAAAAATAATGAACAATAGATAGAGCATCCAGTCTGATATCTGACAGTGAAGTTAGAGAAGTAAAAAAGGAGGGAAACTACATACAGTATGAAGTCCCATATTACTCACCTCTGATTTATAGCACAATGAAATTACAACAACTATAAAATGCATAACTAAAAATCTGGTTTTTTTTAATACTTATTAAAGAATGACATACTGATCTAAGATGCGTTCAGCTGACAATGCTTGGCTTGGTTCCAAGGGACGTCCATTGACTGCAAATTCCATTATGCAACCCACAAAATCATGGCTTTCTACCTGTCCTTTTCTTTGAAGGACTTGGTCTAGCGATTTGATACCTCCAATGGTTACTCTGTTTGGCTGTACATCTAAAGTCCTATGAGTGGGGATAATGAATGAAAACAGAGTAACTAACCATTATACATAAGCAAATTTGTAATTTTTGTGTCAAAAATATCATTTACAAAAAAAACTGTTTAAATCAAACACAAACTTTTCTCTGTATATTTACATATACAGAGGTACTGGACTCTTTTTTCAGTCAACATAAACATTACATTTTATATATGTACATTTCATTTTTAATTTTGATTGAAAGTGGACACCGAATAGTAATAACAACAAATCTTGTACTAAGAATACCTCTCTCCTTTCCAAATCTTGATTCTTGGTGAGTCAAGTATGCTACTAGTCAACTATGAAATTAGTTTTGAAAGAGGAATGCAAATAAATAATATTTTAACAGGTTTAATTTTAATTGGTTTAGCTATATTAAATTTAATTCAAGACATTAATGACAATGACTCCAAGCCATTTTTGGGTACATTGTCATAAATATCCTTTCTTCTATATTTAATCCATATATACTGCTTTTAAAATCAAATACCAGTATGTTGCCTAGAAGAAAAACATTGAACTCAAAAGATTCACACAATTACGTTGTTGCAATGCAAGATGGGAGCTCTAACAAAACAAAACCCCACTTCTTTTTACACATACAGTAAATAAGAGTAGAGATTTGTTCATGTTTCTGTCACCTTGTCATTTTTGATGCCTTAGGACACGTTAGGAGCACTTCCTGCTGACCTTTATTCACTCTAATGTGAACTTCTGACTCTAAATGGCTATTGACCTATTCATGTTTCATCTTTAAACAGAATTTTAAAAAAATATCCTTGCCTGTTGCCTCTACAAATTCAGTTTTCTTATGAGTAAAATTATTGATATTTGTTCAGTATTTTTAATTATGTTTGATTAACATCTATGAAGTATCTAGTGGTCATAACTGATTTGTAGTAACATTTAATAAATAGTCTATCACTGAGTACTCTTGATATAGATTATGCATAACAATAATGTGGCTAGTTCAAACTAGTAATGCAGAATTTGGTTAATTATACATACATTTAATCTATTTAAGTAGTTGTTATAAAACAATTTTGTACTCCTCATAGAGCTTGACAGTATGTAAAGTCCTCAAATTATGATCACAAATTATGAACTTTTGTTGTCAAGTAATGCAGTCATTGAGACGTCATGTGAGTACACCTGGTTTTACAAACTTTTTTTCCTGCAATTATTAAGTGAATCACTAAGTCATTAAGTAAATCCATTTTCCTGCACTGACTTTGTCAGAAGCCAGCTAGGATGATCACAAATGGAGATCAAATGACTCTCGGACACTGCAACATAAATACATAAATACATGCCATTGCCAAGTGCCTAAATTGCAGTCATGGTCATAATTTCATTGAGGACTACCTGTACTTCTGACATTTTCATGACAGATATTAACTCTAATAATTTCTAAAAGAAAGGAATGGAGAAAAGATGGCAGTTTGCTTTTTCCAATAACTGAATTAATGATTCATATGAATTCAGATTTGTATCTTCTCCTTATTCAAAACAGTCTTTAATCTCTTGCGGATCAGAGTATATAAAATAAAAGTTCCTAATAGTGAAAAATGAAAGTAAATTATCTTTACCAATCACTAGACACAGCCACATTGCTAACAGTGCAATAGCCTGGTTCTTGTTCATCAGAGCAAGAGTCCACAGTCAAGGATGCTGCCTACAAAATTGAAATCAAGAATAGCATTTTGCTTTATACGTAACAATCAATCAAATTTAAATTATTTTAATATTAAATATTCCACTATGTAAGGAATACAATTGGATTTTGGATAGTCTGTTTCCAAAATGCACTTCCTTATACATTATAAAAAGAAATATTATATATTAATGTATATATATTATCATCAGTCAACAATAAATGTAATGTTCACCTGATAAATTTATGTATTCCTTTATTCCCACAAAATTTACTCTATAATCCTATATGATAATGCTGGATAACAACTATTCCACAATTGTATGATGTCCTCAAGCTGCAAGCTCTCTCTGAATTTTATTGATGAAAATTGATGGAACATTTTTAGAAAGGAAAAAAAATTGAAAACTGTAGTAGAAATTGTACAATATGCTGAACATATTTAAAAACTGAGGCATTACCTCAAAAGAAGAAAAAAAAATAACTTCACACGTTAAATTATTGGTTCGTTTTCTGTGACCTTCAGCCTTTCAGAGAATATAATATGACCTCTGGCCACTCCTATGCATGTCCATTCAAAGTAAATCCCATTAAATTCTGTTGTTATTATTAATACAAGGTAAATGTGTATGTTGAAGTTATAGGCAGAAATGGAAAGAGAAATATACAATGCAGTGGTGGGATTCAAAAATTTTTACTACTGGTTCTGTGGGAGTGGCATGCTTGGTGTGGGTGGCTTGGTGGGGATGGCAGGGGAAGGATACTGTGAAATCTCCATTCCCACTCCACTCCAGGGGAAGGATACTGTAAAATCTCTATGCCCCCCCCCCAACTCCAGGGGAAGGTTATTGAAAAATCCCCATTTCCTCCTGATCAGCTGGGACTCGGGAACAGAAAATAGATGGGAGCGGGCCAGTCAGAGGTGGTATTTACTGGTTCTCTGGACTACTCAAAATTTCTGCTACCGGTTCTCCAGAACTGGTAAGAACCAATACCACCCCTGATACAATGGCATAATTCAACATGCTTAGTGCATAGATACTTATTAATCTTAATAATTCAATAGACAGAAGACTATGTTCCTCTTCCAGGAAACAAACTCATAATGCTTTAATCAAAAATGTACGGGTATGTGTTTTTCTCTCTGTGAAGCAGAGCACTGGAAGTATATAGTTTGCATCAAGGACTTCTTATATCACACATGATGATTTAAACACAAATTGAACCAATCAGGCATGCCAAGGATTTTGCATCAATGCAAGGATAAAAATATAAAATGAAAAGAGCAAACTTTCTGGGTTTTTTTCTAGAAACAAACAACATTCTCATATGTAGCAGTCTGTAACACTTACATGACAATGAAAAAACCTGATGTTAAATTAATGTTCCATGGCTATTCAATGTTCACATCAGTCTATATGAAACTGTTAAAATAAAGTGAAACATTTTCCCAAACTACAAATAAAAATCATGCAATCTTGTTATTCAGAGATGGTACTCTTATTTTACTGTATCATGGACCCAATTAAGAGGCTGATTAGGATCCTGATTATCTTTTTGGTAGTGTGGTTTGCCACAGATTCATTTTAAGAAAAGGTACAAACAAGCCAAGAATCCTAATCTGAAACAACAGTGGGCACCTAATCAAACTGTAAATGCAAATATCTATGCTGAGTCTTTTAAAAAGTAAAATATAATGACCATAGATCTTGCACTTCTCAAAAAGTTTTATGTTATTCAGTCTAAATCATACAGGAAACTATTTCAGATGGCAAGTTATCATTTACATGTTTTGTTCCACATTTAAACAGGTTTGCCAAGGCTGACTCAAATTGACCAACATCTTTAATTATATTAAAGCTGTTTTTTATCAGTTCTTTTGGATGAAAAGAATAAGAGGAAATTGCTACAGTATGGATGTTCTTCTAACTTGCTGTTGGCCTTGGGCTACAAACATGCTGTATCGAGCTCATGAAAAACATTCAGATTCTATACAGTACAATACACTACTGAAGTTGAATTAAGAATTCTGATGAATAGCTTAAATCTGTTCACACCTTGATCTGCTTAAAGGAACACTGCAGTCCCTTATTCCTCCTGCATTTTAAGTAGGGTACCTTCATTGTCTTACAAGGCAAACACAAGATGATTCTTTGGTATATATTGCATGTTATCTATATTATGTTCAATTATTGTTATAAAGAACTGAACTGAATGCATGTAAATACCATATTTTTCCATGTATAAGACACCCCCATGTTTCATGGAGTTTCTTGCACTAAGCACACTATAAGCTATCACTGTGCAGAAGCCATCTTGTTAGAGTGAGTAGGAACGACAGGAACAACAGGAACAACAGGAACACAGGAACAACAGAGATGAAACCTAGAATGGCAATGTGATACAGGAAACAACTACAATAGAGAGGAATGATACAGCTGCATATAAGATAGAGGTTTATCTGGCATGTGCAGCCTTCTCAGCCTCCTGTGCATAAGACACACCTCAATTTTCAAGTAAATATTTTAAAGAAAAAATAGATTCTTATACATCGAAAAATATGGTACCGTATATAGATAACAAAACCAATAGAATATTAGATACAAAATGGGACTATCATTACAATTATATAATTAGTATTTATTTATTTATTTATTTATTTATTTATTAAATTTATATGCCACTTATCTCACTGTTCAAAGTATCTGAATGTCTATACAAATTAACAAGAAGATTTTTCAAACAGCAACATTTTGCATTTCAATTGGATTACGAACTATAATGGTATGTGGAAATGACCTTGGGAGACAGGGCAATGAGACACAGCTGACGGAATGGTCAGATAAAAGACAACTTAGCCTTAAGTTGCCTTTTGAACAGAAAACTAGATGGGACAAGAGGCTCAAAACACCTTGTTTCTTGGTTTAAAAAGAGGACAGGGTAGAATACATGACTCTATTAATGTAACTTTATAAAAAAGTAGAATTAACTCACCTAACCATATTTCCTGCCTGATTTACCTTGCAAGACTGATAAATGTCTGGAAAGTCTTTTTTTCAGACACAATAGTGTTGTCTATGAATGTTTTATTGCTAAATATTATGTAAAATGTATAAAATGTACCTGAAGATAGAGTTATTTGAAACCATAGTTTACTTAAATCTGATTTCATAAAATTCAAATATCTAATGATAGTTAAATGTTCCTTTTCTTTAGTTTTGTAGTTAATTTAGTGGTGTTAGGTCTTCAGTTTGTACTATGTATCTCAAACCTCAATGAATATCCAGTCATGGGCACATTGGACTTCGAGATGGGCAGCAAATACATTTGAAAATAAATGAATAAACTTAACAAGTTAATAATTTTATCCATTTTTCCTACAATTCTAAAGGATTTGTAGGAAATGGCAAGTACGCATTGAAAAGTTGTGTCACAAATTTTTATCATCTCAGTGATGAAAGTATTTTTCATGCAGCAAAATACTTTGTAGCCAAAGATGAAAATGATAAAAATGATAATTTCCTTGTATTTTGCACTTGAAAACAGAGGGAAGGAGAAAAAATCCAGCACTGAAATTAAGTTAGCCCAGAAGACAAACAAACAGTGAGTTATTATTATTACTTTTTAATATTTCTTTGTTAAATTAAACCATATTTCCAGCTTATAGATTTATGAAGGATACAGAGTTGTATGGAGATTACATCATGGTTGTTAAGTGAATCATTGTCTGCAATGAGCATTGTGATCATCTGACCATGGGATGCTGCAAACAGCCATAAACCCAGACTTGATTGTGGGGGAAGGCAACTATCAAAACTTCAAATTAGAGTTGTAAGTAACTTTTTGGAGGGTCCATCATAATTTTGAATGGTTGCTAAGGGACCAGTTGTAAATTGAAGACTATCTGTATACTGTTAGTTATCTTTGCATAATCTCTCCATGTTTCAACAGTTGTAGGTTATTGCAGAGATCTCTTATTTCTTCCAAAGTGTTTCTTAAAGTCAAAGGTAAACCTAGACTCTATACAGATGTGCGTGCATAAGGCTTCTCAAAGATTGGTACTACTATTCTGATTAACAAGATGTAATAATACGTTCATAGAACTACATGAGAATTAATTATAGGTCCACTTTTGTTAAGAGACCAGTTTCCTAAAGGTTTACAAAAGGGTTACAACCTTTCAACAGTTATAAAATCTTTTGTAAAGGTTACTCTTTCAGTAGCATTGTGATCTACACAAAAAAAAATCCCAAACATTTTTAATTGATATGGCACTTAAATTTTGGCACTTTATGATTATAAGCCACTCAGAGTTACCTTGTGGTAAGATGGAGCAGGCTATAATTTTTTTATAAATAAACAATAAATAAGAAATACATTAGTATAATTCAATTTTCTGATTTAAGTATAGCATATCTAATTTGACTTGTGACATTTCATTTTCTGAAATGTTTCCTTGGTTATATTCAACTATATGTTTTCATGAAAAGAATAATCTCTCTCTGTTATATGGTTTGTTTCTACTTGCCCTAAAATTTTAGGAATTTGAGTATTTTAGAAAATATCAACAATATTATTATGCTGAAAACACAACAATCTATAATGTAAGACCAAGATCTTTAAAAAACACCACATTTATTATCCTATTTGTGAAATATCATTTTTTCATTTCCCAATCATACATTGCAAGATGTCAGGTTCATGGGAAATTTATTTCACTGAGAACGGAGGAGTTACATTTCATGTTGAAATTGTTTATGTTCATGTTCCTAAGAATGGGTATGGAGTCTTTGGAACATGAAAACATGTTCCTAAGACTGAAAACATGATAGCTTTTGCCTACAAACATATTAAAATTATATGATGTTCTATTCACACCAACAAGTTCAGATGTGTATATATGTGTCAATTTCACATACCCTCAATATGCTAAATTTGGCTCAGATAAACTTGCCTTGACTTTACACTAAGAGGTTAAAATTATTTATTTTAGAAAATTATATCTGCCCAACTTGGTTCTAGTATACAAAGATATGATGCTGCATAATAAAATATTGGAAAACTATTATTTTTCTCTTTAATATACTATTGTGTCCACAACTGCACTAATATTCTTTTTTTCATTATTGAATATATTATTATTTGTTAGACTATATTTGTGGATCCTGGATTTCCTACTTGCTTTACTTAATGGAAAAAGCCAGAACATATCTTGGTGTAGTTTGCCTTGTAGATACTATGCTTTAAAGTTATAGATTCCTATAGTTTACATTTATTTTTAACAATATTAATCATTATTAATTAGTAGGGATATTATTTTCTGTTTTTAAATAATAAGATGTGCTGTTTCATGATATGTAAAAAAACTTTACTTGATATTCCATTTAAAACCTAATTATCCTATTCTTGCTGGTGATAAAAAAGAAGTTTGATTTGTTGGTATGGTTAACTTAAAGCACATGGTAAATTAAAAAATTTCCCTAATGAAACAAATTTTGTCAGATTGAAGTGTTTGGAAATATGTAAAATAGTTTATTTTACAATTTATTATTGATTTCTTTTAAAAAAAAATAAACAATGTTTTTTATCCTTGCGTTATCCAAAGAATTAAAATTATCTCTTAATTAGCCTTCAATAATTATTCTACCCAAGTGTACCAATTAATTAGTGTAGGATAGTCATTAATCCCCTTCATTAATTAGTTTCATTTTTCTTTTGAAGCTGCCATTTATATGCTTAAGAACATTCTTTTAAAACAAAAAAACTTGTCCAGTTTCAGCTATAATTCTGCTTTAAAAAAAAAAGCAACCGTCTATTTATACTTAATACCCTGAAATAAATTGGAGCTTAAATTTCCATTAAAACAATGCTTACCATTCCTGCCCTACGAGCAATAACAGTGTGAAATTGTCCATCAGACACCTTCTTTGCTGTGGTAAGTTTATATGTCCCACTGCCAAGATTGTATGAAAATCTCAACCTTTCTTCTGTTATCTCAAGGGCCAAGAATTCTGCCCGATCACCAGTCTGGTTGTCATAATTATATAACATAAGAGCATTACTTTTGATAGTAGAAAATTTTATGTAAATGTAATTGTTGTTTGGATCCATACTGGGGAATTCCATGTACGATAATTCTTCAAAACCATAGCTATTTACTTCACAATGTTTTCCAAAAACACCTGTAAAAATAACACAATCAGCATCAGTATTGTTGTACAACATTCCAGAACTAATTAAATGCCATGGGCTGGTGTTCCTATCAAAAACTAAAATATTTGGAATATTCCAGTCATATTTATTCCTTATTAATATTAAATATTAATAAAATAAACATTTTTTTAATATGAAAAAAGTGTAGATCTCTCTATTGTGTTTTTAATAAACTTGTTTTTTCCCCTTAATTATAAGTATGTGAAAAATATCCTATGAACAACTTGGTATAGTTTAAAATATACATCCAGAGTAATAATTTAAAATTTATTTAACTTGTTATACATATTCCAACATCTATTTAAAAAATCCAGCAGTTTAACAAGCAGGCTATGATTGATTATTGTTTTAATGGTTTTATGGATGTCCAAATTTTTATTGTTATCTATAGTGTTTAACCCTTTTTAAACTTTTTTATTGTGTATCTTTGATTGTTGTGAGCCACCCTGAGTCCCTCGGGAGAAGGGGGCATAAAAATCTAATAAATAAATAAATAAATAAATAAGTTCAAGTAAGATTTTTGTTGGTTGAATTAAATATATACATATATATTTATATATATGGTTTCTTTTTTAGAATGTTAATATTGTTTTACCATATTTAATTTTTTATAACTTTACTTAGTCATCATTAGAGTAATGATACTACTTATACAAAAATAGAACTCTGAAATAGAAGTTCAAAGCTAATTATAAAATTAATAGTTTCAAACAAAGATAAATTACTTTTGTGGATACTTTGGTCTTTTTATTTGAGTGCAGTAAACTTTTTGTAAAAAATTGAGTAAATTGAGTTACTTTTGAGTTATTTGATTTATATATTTTAATTATTTTGTTTTTTTTTATTTGTTACTTTTTATTTGTGTGCAGTAAATATTTTCTGATTTGGATAGACAAGGAAATTTATACTGGTTGCGATTACAGCCCTGGGAGAATGATCTTATGGGAATGATGTCTGTGGAAGCCTAAGTTGCTGGAAATACATCTCCAAACAAAGTAAAATTGCTATAATTATTCATCCTTTGATAACATTCCAATTAGACTATTGTAATGGATTTTACATGGGTATGCATGTAAACAAGCTTTAAAAACTTAAATTGGTATTAAATGAAGTGGCTTGCATACCCAGTAGGAATGATATAGTATTCTTTAGATAGCTTATCGGATAAGAAAAGAAACTTATAGGATAAGAAAAGAGTTGAAGTAATATTGGGGCAAGGCAGAATTGGTTTAAGAGTAAAATGAAGGGGTTGCGGAATACTGAATTTGATGGATTTGAGAAAACAGAAAGGATAAGAATTAAAAATAAAAAGTCAGATAAGATTAGATTAGACTAACAAGAAGAAAATTAAGCTCCTTCATTATTTCTGCTCTGATTAGCAAAGGCGGGACATTTTATAAAGAATTGTCTCTCAAATATCATTTGAGACAATAGGAATGAGCCCAACTCTTCCCTCACTCTGTAACAATAATTTTGGGAATGAAGGGAAACTGAGCCAGCTGAAACCTAGGAATATATCTAAATCCAACAATTCTATTTTATATGAACAGTGGTAATTTAACATGGATTTTAAATTCATGCAAGACTTGCATATGATTATAGCCAGATGCTGTATCTTCTTTTACATTTTCTATACATAGTAGCCTCACAGTCTAAGCTAGTAATTTCTGACTTCTTCTATAATTACTACCATGTTCAGCATTTGTCCTGCAAAATGTCTTTCTGGCTTTATATGTACATTTTTTAAAAGTGTATTGTCTGGCAATACTTATAAATGGATACAACTCTTGTAGTGATTATACAGTTTGATGGTGTTATATCTTAAACCTGTTGGGAGAAATTTGTATAACTATGAAATTATAAATATTATTTTTTAAAACATAAATCTTGTAGCAGGAGTTACATTCTTTTAAATCCCAAAGAATGATGAAAAATCAGCCCCATGGTGCATTTGGAATGATTTAAAGGTCAAGATTGCACACAGCAAAAAGATGTCATATACTGTTGGACTATTTGACCAGATATAAACTATTCGTTAATATTAATTTCTTTATGTTAGTCCACGCTATGAGAATGCTAAAAAAAGGCAAGGTTACAGGTGGAAGTAGTACTACCAGAACAAACTGTATAAGGATTCCACTGATATAAAACAAATTCAGTTATATTTCCTTTCATTTTCTTATACTATGCCTTTCATTTACTTACTTGCTTGGTTTACCATTTCTTAGTCATTTCTGCTCTTTAAGTAGGATTCCTTATCTTGAAAGGACAAAACTTTTTTGATTTTCTATAAAATTTGCTAGTTTGTGAAATTTGTTCCTAAAATAATCCTTTCCTTTTACTATACTGCTTTAGCAGTCTACTAATTGCTGACTGCCATTAGACTGAAACATTCCACAAAATTTGAAAATGTTAGCTTATTAAACATGATAAACATAATGTATAAAATTTAGTTTAGTACAGACAAAAGTAATACAGGGAAGAAATTTTCCTTTTAATATTGGACACTGAGAGTAATTTAACACAGGATAATTTAATTCAATGCCAGGAATTATCTTAAAGAGTGAGCTAGACAAATTGATGACGATGGCTCTATTTACAGGTTTAGAATATGCAGCATGAATCTGAATATTGTTTAGTTATTGCGTAGAACAGAGGAACATGCTGTTATGCATTGCCTATTAGCACCTGGCCTTGCATTTAGAATTTTAAAAATGCTTGGGCATGCTGTGTTAAGGACTAGAATACAAATGGTAGAATTCTCTGAGTGAATCTGAATGAAGCAAAACCAGAAACATTCTTCCTCACCAAATGGACAATGACAATAGTATCCTTCCACTCCATTTTGACAGGATCCCCTATTGAAACAGGGATTGCATTCACAATAGTTGATGCTGGAATCACAAGTTTTTCCTGAAATATTCAAGAGATCTATTATTATAAGCTCATTCTATATATAATTACATTTACATTCAAAACTCTCTCTCTTTCTTTCTCTCTCTCTTTGTATGCCCAAGTTTAACGAATACCAAATGAACGATTCAATGAACGTATGAATGGTTCATATTGCTTGTTTACTACTTTTGCCCACTTCAGTTAAAATGGAAGGGACTAATTAAGTTATTTCATAGTCACATGACTATTGAAATTGTTTTTGGACAATTCTCACTTCGCCAAGAAATGGAGTTGAGCACCATGCCCTAGAGCCAGACATTACTGATAGGGAAATCTTTACCTTTTTACTAAATATGGTAGCATGGGAGGAAACAGCCATAGTTTTGAAGAAATCAGAAATCAGATTGGTATTCCAGTATTAAGTCTCAAACAGAAGTTGCCCTGAACTCAGTGGCATAGGTCATCTCTTCCTCCATACATAGTGCATATGTGAGGAATGTGGCAGGAACGATATTACACCCAGTAGTTAGTATGATACAAGAGGAATGGAGAAAGTTAACGGTTAAGGCTGCAATCATATTTTCTCATAAGAAAATAGATTTGCTTAGATTTCAATCAATGGGCTGAACATATATTTGAATTCAAATACAAATTGAAATTTGAAGGGGACATTAATATATCTCAGGTGTGTGTTTGTGTGTATGTGGTGTGTATATTTACCTGATTCTTTTTTGATGCAGAAAAAAAAAAGCTGCTGGGACAGGAACCTTTCTAGAATTAAATTAGCACATTAAGAAACCCTTGCTGCCCTGCAGTAACAGTCCTTTCAAATTTCTATTTTCTATTTTTTAATCCTATCCCTAAAATATAAATTAAAAGCACAAGTTCTGCTCTTAAGATTTATACTTCCCATTCTTTTACTTTTTCATGCACAATTATTTAAACCGGGAAGTTTGAAAACAGAAAATATCATGCTCAGAATATTTCTATGTACATATATGATGTAGATCTATATACTTCAAAAATATATGATATGTGTTATCCACATCTAGATATAAATTTCCAATATCTATGTTTTTTACAGATGAAGAAAATTGCAGAGCTATAATGTAGAAAGATAGCTATGCCAAGAAATAAGTATGATAGTCAGGTATGGGAATCAGTACCTTCATTAACTACTATGCACGAACATGGTTATTTAACCTCTGGACCTAATGTCACATAGTTGTGCTGTGCAACTGCTACATACTGCTAGCCAAATAATCTGATTTTCTCAGTCAATGTGTAACACAATCTCATATAATTATATTAATTAAATCAGTTGATCAGCTATGAATAATTACATATGGCTTCAGGCACAGTAGGCAATGCTGCTGGAATTTACATAGAAAAATGCAACAGGTGCTTCTTATGTCAATAATGATTTAGGCAACATATGCCAGTTGCGCATGCTTTTTAACAGAGATGCAACTGACAGTTCTTGCTGTTTCACTTTTGAGATGTTACATGAAATTATGTCTATGAATTAATAGATTTCACACAGTGGCTCAATATCCTGATTATTCAACAAAGTTATCAGATGGACAGAGTGGAATTTTGCCAAGGTTGAAGCTGTTTTCTGGCACATCTCAGAACTTCAGTCTCTAAGGGGAGTCTCCAAGGCCTATAGTTTATTTTTCAAATATGCAAATGATGTTATAAAACTGCATCTAAATTTCATGTGGGGACACATTTGATGAAATTGTTCTTAGTATAGTAATATATAAGATGTCATGCCTATGGAAAGCTAAATATAAGAGAAAGGGTTAGACAAAGCTATCCTTCTCCATGACCAATGTAGTTTTTTTACATTATTTATTTAAGAAGAAAGATTTCTTTGCTTATTATGAAACACTCAAGAAACAGATTTGTTTCTTTTTATTTGCATACTTTTTATCTATGCAAATGAGAATCTAGTCAGGAAAGAATAAAATTCATATTATTAATGTTGACAGCATTTAATGCTGATTTCTTGAGTGATAATAACATTGGGTGTATAGTTCAACTACCTTGAACAGAATCAGAACAAAAAGTTACAACAAAAAATTAAGTCCATAGATACCATATTTCTATTTTCAGTTAATAGGAACTACACATGTAGAAACAATATCTTACCTGTATAACCAGGTTTGCAAATACAGTTGAAGTTTCCTGGGAAGTTCTGGCAGAGGGCACCATTTTTACAAGGATTGGACAGGCATTCATTTACATCTCTCTCACAGGCTATTCCAGTAAAGCCATTGGGACAACTGCAAGAGAATCCTCCTACCAGATTATGGCAAGTTCCGCCATTATGGCAAGGAGATGGGAAGCATTCATCGACATCAGTTTCACACAGTACTCCATCATATCCTGGCATGCATCTGCAGGTAAAAGGCTGAAGAGGTTCATTTGCCATTATAATGACTGGCACACTGTCATAGCTTCTTAATTTAGGATTCACAGCCAATTTCCTCAAACAGCTGCCTCCATTTTGACAAGGGTTTTGTAAGCAAGAATCATGATCCACAGATTGTATTTGCACACCACTTTGGCGAAAGATAATTTCCTTGATACTTTCAAAGAAAGTAGTCACACTACCAGGATTCACATACTGGTAGTTGTTCCGCTTCACTGCTACCATCAAAAAAGTTTGATTGTTGTCCTCAAATATCCCATAGAGTTGCACTGTAGTTCCTAGTCCAGTTAACTGGGAGTTGGCAATCCGTAGAAAATGAAGATAATAATTAGTCAAAAATTCTTTCAAGGATAGCACACTAAGGCGAAGAAGAATGCTGTTATCAAGTGTGGCATTATTGAATCCTGAAAAGAAAACTCTAATGACATTAGTAACGGAGTTGTGCAAGCCATCATTGCTTAAAACTGTCAGGTCAAATGTTCCATCTGTTGATCTTGCCAGGGAATTCAAGTCACAAGTACTTGGTGGAATATTGAAGAGGCTTGTAACTCCTGTTGTAAGGGAACATTGAAAGGTATCTAAAATATCAGGATCCTGAGGTTTTACACTGCCTAATGTTCCTCCAGGAAATAGATTTCCATAATAGTGAACAAAGATCTCTACTGTTCTAGGTTGTGATGGGTTGTCATTTTTGTCAATTACCTTTATATGAACTGTTCCTGTGGAAGACATCTGAGGAATGCCTGAGTCTCTTGTAATTACTGACAAATAGAAGTCACTGATTTGTTCTCTATCAATTTCTCTAGTTGTGGTTAAAACTCCAGCAGTACTGAGACTAAAATAATTGGTCGCTGTACCACTGCTAAGTAAATAATAAGAAAAGGGACCCTGATTTGGAGCAAGATCAGGGTCAGAGGACTGGAGTGTCATCACAAATGTCCCTGCCCGATTATTTTCAATTATTTCTCCTTCAGTGGTAGAAAGAATAGGGCCATTGTCATTGATATCTTCCAAAGTTACTAATAAAGAGGCACTGCCTGTTGCTGATGGGCTTCCTGAATCGATTGCTAATATAGAGAGATTGTAAACTGGCAAGGCTTCTCGATCAAGCTCTGTAATCACTGTAACTTGCCCTGTCTGTGGGTTAATAGAAAAGGCACCATTGTTGTTTCCATTACCAATAAAATAGGAGAACCTGTTCCAGCTAGGGAGAGAATCAGAGTCAAAGGCACTTACAAATGTGACATGGGTCCCCACAGGAACACCTTCACTGATTCGGACATTGTAGGACTCCAAGTTGAAGATGGGGGGATCATTGGCATCTAATATTGTGATATTCACAACCACTTCATCTATATCTGCACCACGGATACTCCCAGCATTTTTTGCAAGCACTTTCAGAGAGATCCGTTCTTCCTTTTCTCTATCAAGAGGACCTGTGACATAAATCTGCCCACTACTGTCATCAATCCGAAAACCCTTTTTTCTACTACTACCAAATATTAAGTAGTGGACATCTCCATCAATCCCTGAATCACGATCACTTGCAAAAATTTCTCCTACAACAGTTCCTTTAGAAGCAGCTTCAGAAATCTCAAAATAGTAAAGCTTAGATACAAATCGTGGCACATATTCATTTGTTCCTCTTAAATGTATGTTGACATTAGCAAAGCTGCATTTGTCCTCATCAGGAACATTAAATGCTTTTATAGTTAAATGATAGTTCTGCTTGGTCTCGTAATCTAGGAAGCCTTGAGTGGTTATAATTCCAGTGTTAGGATCAATAACAAACAAGTCACTGTCTGAAGACTGAACTGCATAGGCAATCACAGCATTATGTCCAGAATCAATATCAGTTGCACTGAGATGAATAACAGTTGTTCCACTAGGAGCATTTTCCAAAACACTGGGAAAATATTCTTCTGGGCTAAAAGTTGGAGAATTATCATTCACATCAATAACATTCACAATGATGCTACAGTATCCAGTTCTAGCAACCCACCCTCCATCTATAGCACTTATAGTAATCTCATGCTTTTGGCATAATTCATAATCAAGGGACTTTGTAAGATATAATGCGCCAGTAGATGAATTAATTGCGAAGCATCCAGCCTCATTTCCAGAAGAAATATTATATTGGATTACTCCATTCATAGCAGCATCTTTGTCCCCTGCTGACATGGTCCTGAGAATCGATCCAACAGCATGACTTTCAGGAACAGTAATACTTAAATGTCTTTCAGAAAACTCCGGTGTATAGTAATTTTCCTCTGTTACTGCTATTTGTACAGGCACTTCTGATGAGAGAGGGGGATTACCTTTGTCTTTAGCTTTTATTTTTATTAGAAAGCTTTTATTCATCTCATTCATCAATGAAGATGCTACTGAAATCCATCCAGTCTTACTATCTAAAATAAATTTATCTGTAGGGTTTTTATTTGAAATACTGTATTCAATTTCTGCATTCAAACCAAAATCTTTAGAATCAACTGCAGTTACTTTAATTAGTTTGGTCCCAATGGCCACATTTTTAGTAACGGGTGTAAAATATTGATTGAAGACAAACTGGGGTGCATTGTCATTGCTATCCACAACATTTATTGTGACTGTAGTCTCACTCATCAATCCGGGGCTGCCTCGATCTGAGGAAATAACTATAAAGCTGTGTCTGTTAAGATTGGCATGGGTAGAAGCACTGGAATTTTGGAACTTTAAAGGCTGCTTACTGAAAATCTCTCCTGTAGACGCATTAATTCTGAAAAACTCTGACTGAGATTTTATGAAATAGAAGACTTGTCCATTAACTCCTTCATCTGGATCTGTGGCAGATATTTGGGTCACTCTAGATCCAACTTCATTACTTTCAGGATAATCCAAGTAGTAAGATGGTTGTGTAAATCGTGGAGAATTGTCATTGATGTCTGTCACAAATATGGTCACATCTGTGCTAACAGTCCATCCAGAGTCATGTGCTGAAACGCGAATCCTGTAGCGATCTGTATCTTCTCTGTTTAGAATCCTGCTAATTGTTATATCTCCTGTGTTAGGATTTATAACAAATGGTATATTTGTATTCCTTATTGAATATCTGCTTATTGCATTTATTCCAGTATCTTCATCTGATGTTGTGACTCGTGTAACAGTGTAACCTAAGGGTGCATTTTCAGGCACAAGAGCACTAAATATCTGAGAAAATTTGGGTGCATTGTCATTTTCATCTAATACATTGATAAGTATTTGGACAACTGTACTTTGTGTAGGAGTACCTCTATCTGAAGCTTTTACAGTTAGAGTATATTGGCCTACTCGTTCCCTATCTAAAGACCTGACACTTCTAATTTCACCACTTGTATGATGAATAATGAAGCTGTTCTCTATATTACCATTAATTATTTCATAATTCAACTGTCCATTTGGCCCATTATCCTTGTCCACTGCAGCTACAGTAATTATTTTAGAAGGTGAAAGGTTTTCCATTACTTCAACAAAGAATGGATCCTGTTCAAATAATGGTGCATTATCATTTATATCTATCACTGTTATTTCCAGTTTTAAATAAGAAGAGAATGGTGGGAAGCCCATGTCTCTAGCCTCAATCCAGACAATGTATTTCTGTACAGCTTCATAATCTAAAGGCTGGCTGATTGACAATTGTCCTGTTAATTGGTCAATCTGAAAGGTACCTCCAAGATTGCCACTAGCAATATAGTAGGACAAAGAATCGCCTCTCGATGACACCCCAGAAACAGAAGTGATGAAAGTGCCAACTGCTTGGTTTTCAGGAAATATGAATTTGTGCTGTTTAGTATGCACTTGAGGAAAATCAGCTCTGTTTACAAATCTTACAGTTACAGTTGTAGAATCAGTCTTTGGAAGCAAGCCACAATCATTGACGTTCACAGTAAAGGTAATTTCGGATGTTCCAGAAAGTCGATCAGCCACCATAATTGCTCCTCTTGATGGATCAATGTGAAATTTTTCAGAATTTTTTCCCGAAAGGGAATAGTGAAGTTTAGCATTAGGACCCACATCAGCATCTGTCACTGTCACTGCAAATACAAAAGTACCTATAAAGAACAATTAAAAAGTTCGTATCAGTGCTGTAACAATGAACTTCAGGAATTTATTCAGTTTAGAAAGGTTATACTTTGAATAACATTGAATCATCTCTTATTCCCAGCAACAACTTGAGTGAAAAAAGTTATAGGCAGGAGTTAGTGAATGTTTTTGTTTAAAAAAAAAATCCCCAACATTCATGGCAGCAAACACAATGGCACTGAATTCTGAGTAATCTTTTATATTCAGCTGCCAGTTATAAGCAGATGCAGATATTTTGCGGTATTTCAAAAACTTTTGTACTAGCTTAACTGTCTCTTAAGTTATTTTATTTCAACCACAGATTGCTTTATGAAGAATATAACTTTCCCCCCCTTCAAAACAAACTGTTGCAATTTGAAATGCCTTTGACAAG
>JANHFM010001003.1:91008-102386 GCA_032468115.1 Grayia smithii
AAACTCTTTATTTTAACTGGAAAAGTTGGGGGTCGTCTTATATGCCCAGTCGTCTTATACGCTGGAATATACGGTACCTGAGAAAACAATTAATCAGTGGAATAACTTGCCTCCAGAAGTTGTGAGTGCTCCAACATTGGAGGTTTTTAAGAAGAGATTGGACAACCATCTGTCTGAAATGGAATAGAGTTTCCTGCTTGAGCAGGAGGTTGGACTAGAAGACCTCCAAGGTTCCTTCCAACTCCTTTATTCTGTTATTCTTCTGTTATATAACATCCTAGAGAGTGGATATTCTACAAGCCTTGGCAACGGTGATATCAGTTACTGTTTTTGTGATGACAACTTTATTCCTGCAAAAATGGGAACACTGAGTCCTTTCATAAAGAAACAGTGACTGTGCTGCTTCGCTTCAATATGACAAATATGGATGGTTCTGAGAAACACTAAAATAAACCAGCGTTGACAGCCAGATTCTAACTGATTTATAGGGTTGACTCTGGTACTGAATGGACAATAAGAAGAAAGTACCCATCTGCCCCCCCCCCTTTTAAAGAAGAAACTTTATTTCTCCCTTTCCCCTTTAATCACCTCTTTATTTTATTGGTTTACCGTTAGAGAGACCACCTGCTCTTTATTTAAACATACGTCTAATTAAAATGGTTAATGGCTGGAAAGTAGTAATTCTTCCAAGGTTATGTCTAAACTACTGCTATAGAAAGAGAAGCAGCAAAACCTAATTTAAGAATTACTGGCTGCTCACAGGCGACAGTATATTTGTGGTCCAAGAGCTGAGAATATCATCTGTAACATAACAGTTCCTCAGTTTGAACCTCACTTAATTCTATGAATTGCTTAGGTCTGGTATCATTAACTCAATGTTAGCCTGTTAATTACAGTATTTATTAGGCTTAGAGGATTCTTTTATAGCAGTCTAGTCCTGACAAACTGCTTTGGCTATTAATTCCATTAATCTTAGTCAGTATGGACTACCAAAATAGAAATGGTAGTCCAAGGCACAAGGAATAACAGGTGGGAAAGGTTCACAATACCCATAAAAGACAACAGAGTATTTTCAGATATGCTGTATAACTATGAATATAGGTAGTCATCAACTTATTTATTTATTTATTTATTTTAATTTATATGCCGCCCTTCTCCCGAAGGACTCAGGGCGACTCACAAAGATTAAAAAACAGTAGACAGTCAGACAGAAATTTAAATTAAAAATTAAAACAATTTAAAAGTGGATAAAAGTAAAGAAAAGAACCCGGTCACATCAGCCAAGCTGTTGGAACAGCCACGTTTTTAGGTCCCGGCGGAAGGAGCGGAGGTCGGGCAGTCCAGAGATCGGTGGGCAACCCATTCCAGAGGATCGGTGCACCCACAGAGAATGCCCTCGCCCCGGACGCCACCAACCGACATTGGCCAATGGCACCCTGAGGAGGGCAGCCCTGTGTGAGCGCATAGGGCAGTGGGATGAAGGCAGAAGGTGGTCCTGCAAGTACCCTGGGCCGATACCATGATATGTAAATTGACAACTGAAGAGATCACCACATTATTTGAAAATACCTCAGTTCAAATGAATTAAGAATATAATATAAAAAATGATCAGTGAACAGCAGCAAAACAATTACACAAAAAAGGCAAGTTGTTCACCATAGAAATATAATCAACTGAAAAATAAGTTTAGTTTTTGTTTTTAGAGAAGGAGGAAGGAACTAATAGATAGTTCATAATCTGCAGCAATAATGACAGGAGTATATTAACTTCATGATGTAATGGATATAGATAAAAAATAACATCATTAGAACAATTACTTTTTATTCAAATTTTCTCTTAAATTCATATTAAGAAATAATTTCATTATTACCTTGAAATATAATTTAACCAATATTGTATTATATCAAAACCGTCATTCCGATTACAAAAATGTATTAAAATTTATTATTTCAATGTAACTAAATTCATATGAATTAAGGATTATATTTGACAGTACAATTAAGACATTTAAATATGATTCAACTCATGAAGTCCAAATACATTTTATTCATTCATTCATTCATTCATTCATTTATTAATTCATTTATTTTTCATGCATTCATTTATATTTCCTATTTCTTAACAGTTTATCTCCCTCAGAGAGGATTTCTGAAAGGTGTACAATATAATTTGCCACCTTTACCCATATAAATAATTCATCATAAAAAAGTTTATAAGGAATTGTTAACGCATTCAACAATTCTTTATCTGAAACTATTACTACATAAAAGGAGAATGTGGTTTAAGTAAATAATGGCAGACAACCACTTTGCTTAAGACAAATTTTGCTTAAGACAAATTATTAGCTTGTGCAAAAATGAGACCACCCTTGATGCCCCTGTAAGCAATAAGGCAGCTGTCACCTTAGCCTTTGAAAAATTCAAAGAGAGTTACAGTGACAAAGCAGCTTTTATCAGCAACATTTTGTGCCCCCCTGGAAGAAAGTGCTGTAGATATACTGCCGACACCCACATACACACACAGTTAAATCAGCAGGAACACTTGTTTTAGGGAATTACTGTGTCAATCAGAATACACAGCTGTAGCACATATATATAACTACTTAAGAATGTCAGGCGATGCAAGATTTACCTTTAGCTAAAGTATGCTCTGGTAGAAGTATTTTTTATTTTTTTTTAAAAAAAGGTTTTCAGGAAGTATTTTCTCTAGAAAGACAAACCTCTGTTTCTCCAAATAAGAAACTGTAATATACAAATATCTTTGAATGTACCAAAAATAACAAATAACTCTGCATTTTTGTTTCATTCTATTTTTTCATAAATGTCTCTTCTGAAAATATGTTTGATCTAGGAATTTTTACATAGAGCAACATAACCTTTGATCACTTTATAAATAATTTTTATTAGAGTTTTGAACGCAGAACAAAAATTAACAAGAAATAATACTTAGAATGAAAAAGAAGAGAATACCAAAGACAGAAGTGCTGAAATAAAAAGAGGAAAACGGATTGTAAAGAGGTGATTTCCAATTTTTTATAGCACTTGTAAATATAAATATGTTAATCTCTTACTCTATAGATCACAGCATTTTTTACATTTTCTCAATATTATTTTTTAATTAGCAAGATCACTTGACGATTCACTGATTCCTTTCAGAAATTACCAAAATCTCCATGTCTTATCTTTTGCCATAGGTAAAATACTATATACACTACTGTAGTCATATAACATATACTTACAACTATTTGCATATCTGGTATCATCAATGATGTATGAATAGGACATTAATTCTGGCAGCAAATGCAAGTAAAATAAGATTTGATTTTTGTTGATAGAAATGATTTAGTAGTTTCTTTTATCCTGGGAAGTTCCATAGCTATTTGAACACAATAGTCAGAAATACAAATATTGGCTTAGTTCTTTATACTGAGATATGAAGTGTGAAAAGTGAAATATTGAGGTGCTTTTGACACAGTCATTTTTCATATATAGTAGGCAGATGGATTTATTTGATCAAAAATAAGGAATGTCCAAACTGACACCAAATGCTGATGAATAAGAATTGATAACCATAGATAAGAATAAAGGTTAATTCATAAAGGTTATATTTGTGAAAATATAAAGAAAATTAATTATATTTAGAAACATTAAAATGAGGAATGCATGTGAAGGAAGTCAGATTTGTTCATGAATGAATTAATGTGATTGTCCTGGACTAAAAAATTGGGTAACCAACAAATACTGCAAGAAATATTTTAATAAAAACTGCTTTATAAAAGAACGTGTGTGTGTGTGTGTGTGTGTGTGTGTGTTGTTCCATTTTTTTTAAAAAAAAAACTTTAAAAAAGGGGATAGATTTCAGCTTATTCATCATTTCTCTTTTTCAATTCAGTTAATTAACTGGGATATCTCATTTTAATGATTAATATTTATTTTTGTCAGTATTCTAAATAACATTTTCACTAGAAAAACAGAAGTCCAGTTCTGGACACTAGAACTATTGTTCTCCATTCAAATCTTTCTTTTAAATCTTGCCTTACTTTGCTTCAACAAACCACTGCATAATGCTGCATGTCACCCACCCAAACCGGGACTGTCAATATCAGGTTGTTTAGTCACCAAGTCTGCGAGCAAGCCAGAGTCGGTCTTCCCATGAAAATCAAGTCAATGACCTGCATCTCTTGATCCTGTGAACCAAAAGATGGCTATAATTTTTCTTTTTCTCTCCCCCAACCTTACTTTTCACATGTTGCAATCATTCCCTCAAGTCATTAGGCAATATAAAAATGCATCAATTCCTGCAAAGTTAAGTTCTTTCTGAATGACTGCATTGTGGCTGATTAGGCACAGTTTTCTTATTTTGTCAAATTAAATAGAGAGAGACAATAATATAAAAGAGAGGAAAATCAGGGAATGTTAAGGTATTTCTTCACTCAGACGATGTTCGCCTTACTATCTAATCAAGTGGAAAGGGCCTTTATTTGCTATTTTCTATTGTGAAAAAGTGCAGCAATAAAATGTCTAAAGATTTTCCAACACTTTTGTTACCCAAAAAGAGCAATGTTAGTCAAGTGCTTTCTGATCTAAAATAAAAAAGATAAAAAGAAAACAATTAAAAAGAAAGAGAAATCAACTTCTGTAGTAGTTTGAAAATTCAGACAATTGAAACCCTTCTATACCCAACAGCCTTTTAACTTTCCAAAAGTTTCCCTAAAAAAGATTGTAAAGAGGTTTGAATAAGGGTTTCTTCTTTGTGACCAGAGAAACATTATAAATGATGGAAGAAGGGGTCCACAGAACTTCAAACGATTTTATTTTAAAGCATTACTAATCAGCATCTAGAGTTTGAGTGTTAATGCCAAATAAGAGAATAGTACTCCAAAGTCTAATGATCTTTTAAGAACATTTCTTTAAGATACAAAACATACATTTTGCAGAAAGTTAATTATTATTGTTACATCACATCATCTGTTTATAGATATTAACAACTATTAGATCATACGCATGTAAATAAACTGTAATCATTTTTTTTGTAATATTCTATAGTCTGTGATAGGGAAGGAGGAGATAATGAAAGAGGGGTGGAGAGAATGAAGATTTAACAACCCAATCTATTAACTAAATTACCCATTTCATGATCTCCAGTGCTATAAAACACAATAGAAGAACAATCCAATGAAAGTGGAGTGTTCTTCGGCTCCACTAATTTTAATAGGGAAAGGCCAAGCTGCTTAGTTTTCCCTATAAATTTGACATAATAAAAATTAATTTGTTAAATAATGTTAGAAACTAAAAAAAATTGAGCTTCTACTGTAAAATGAACACATATTTCTTAATTAAATGGACCATCTCTAATTTGGGTTTGATTATCTGAGGGATGTTTTCTCCTGCTATAAACATCCTTGATTTCTTTGGATCTTCAGGATATGCCCTTTTAAGGTACCTCCACTGTCAGAATCTTATCCATCCAGTGCTTCTCAACAGCCATGTTGCAGCATACAATTATGCCAGGGATTTGTTTCTAATATGCCACAAGATTTTTAAACTTCTTTTCTATGTCCGAAATGTATAACTTAAAGCTGTGTAACTTCCCCTTGAACTATGTCTTACACATTTAAAATATGCACATATGGTTACAAATTTTCTGCTAGTCATTGAACCAGTACTATATTCAGTTCTGTGCCACAGATTTTAAAAAAGGTTAAGAACCACTGATCTAGTACTGATTACAGTCTTCTGTACGTTAACCTTATGAGTCTGCATCAAAATCCTTGGACAATATGATTTGAGGTCACTCAGAGCAGCCAATAGAAATCATTACATTGCAGGCAAAACATGTGAATCTCTTTCAGTCTGTGATGCTCTTAGACTTGGAAACAGCAGATGAATAGATTGTGCAACTTAGTAGCTGTAGCAATTTCCAAGAGATTTTGGTACTCTACGGAGTTTCTATTGCATATGGTTCTGGACAAAATATATTTATGCTAACATTCAGTTCCATTTCATTTATATTTACTGCATATTGCATTGTACAGTCTTACAAGTACAATTACATTATTTATTAAAACATCAATGAGCTACTTATGGTCTCTGTCAATGTAAAGTTGGTAATACCACTCCCAAGCCTTATAAACTCTAAAAGTAGATTTAGCTTAGTTTTTCAAAACATTTTTTTTCTTTTATCTTCCTTTCCCCATCACTCCAGCAAAATAGTATTATTCATTTGTTTGCTGCATGTTTCTCATCCCTATCACTCTTGGTCATCCACCAAAAAACTATCCATGCCAATAGTAGAGACTGGAACAGAAATATTATTATGGAATTTGTTAATGTTGTTTTAAAACATCTGTAGCACGCCACAAGTTTGCATGTTCTCTCCACTTATCTCCAGCAAATGCAGAAAATGTAAGGTTCTTATGTTTTATGTTCTTGCTATGACTAGATGCTATTTTTTTTTAAGTTATTAATTTTTCAATAAAACATCAGATCCTTCAACTGGAAACCAATGATAGGTAATATACAAGGCATCCCACAATGACTCTATACCACTCATGATCCAACTAAAAAATGTAAATTAAAACCATCACTATTCCTTGAGCTATATGGCAACATTCAAACCAAACAGAACATCAGTCAATCTTCTCCAAGTTCTTTCTTTAAGTGGAAAGAAAGAACTGAACAGCCAAAGTTCTTTAATACTTGGCTGAACAATCGGTGGACTCAGTAATGAATATTTTAAGCCAAAGATCATAAAAATGAAATTATTATATGATAGATCTATTAAGAGTGATGAAGTTCTCAAGGGTTGTTCATATACACAGTAAAGATTGTTCTGGGTATATTGTGTGTGTGTGTGTGTACTTGCACACATACACACATAGACATATATACTATAACGGAAGATGTATTTGCTTAGAAGTACAAACCCGCTAACACTGTACTGTATATAAAAACAAGCACTACAAATATAACTTTATACATTATGTTTTAGATTTCCAGGAACATGGTTATTTTTAATATAAGAAATCAGTGAGCCCTGTACATATATATGATTGTATGATAAATCCAAGTGCTATAGATAGATAAAGGTTTTCCCATAAATTTATCTGCTGATTTTGATAAAATGGTCTGTGATCCTTAAGCTGAAGTAAGAAAAATCCAATGGTTCAACTGGCAAAATAAGCTTCTAAGTATTTTCAGGAAGACAAATTAATTTTGGATGAGGGTTAATTTTGGGTTAAATCCAAATTAATTTTGGATTTTCCACAATGGAAAATCCTTCTTTCCAAATTAACTGCACATTGTAACATGCTTTTGCTCCTATTTTAATGAAGGATTTTTAACCAGGGCTCTATGATTACTGGAAAAAAAAAAAAGAAAATGTTAAAAATTAGAAAGGAAAAAATATTTGCTTTTTGATATATTTCATACATAAACCAAATCTACAAAATCAACGTGAAGGGTTCCATTTAATACAATCTTTCAAATATACTCTTCTCCAATAAACTTTTTCTTATGTATAGCAATAGTATTAATGCATTCACTATCTCCAAAATAGTTCAATTTTCTGATTCCTTATACTTTTATAACAGCTAGAAGTAATATCAGCAATATACAATTTCAAGACAAAAATAGGTAATATGCATTTTCTAACAGCTTTACAAATATATTTAAATTGAACTTTAGTCAACAACATTTGCCATGTTCACAGTTCAATGTTTTTCTTATCCAAATATTGGAGTCTCCATGAATTGCTTTAGGAAAATGCTCTTGTGTATATCAGATTTCAGTAAAAGAAAAGAAAATTGTGAAATAATTTGTAAAAATGTGGTACATAGATTTGAAGTATGGGTGTATAAGTAATCAAGACAAAATATTTTCATTGGATTTTAATAAGACACTTGAAGTGCCATTTTATTTCTTTTTTTCATGATTAGTTTCAAGATTAGTATGAAGATATTGCAAGGTTAAGATTTAATCTTAAAACTTAAACTTTAAAAGGTAGAGACAATACATGTTTGCTGTTTGTACAATAATGGAATTTAGTTATTAAATAAAATTAACATTTAAAAACCTTTATGAGTTATTTCTTATACAAACCAAAGTTGAACATTGATTTATGATGGCAATAGCTCTTTCTGACGAGGAAATTATTATTATGAGAAATATACCATAGCCTCAATGGGCTCATATTAGCTCAGATGTTTGAAAACAAAGAATTGCGTTTTTATGAGTTGCTCATTATTTGTACTACCACTATATGAACTCTTTACAAAATATAAACATAAGGGGGGAAGCTAAATGGATAACTATCTTTACAAACAAATGAATCCATCTGAAAAAAATTTAAGAATTTAATGTAAAACACTATAATTATGCATCCATTTAATTGTAAACAAATGGATGAGATGTTCTCTCTACTCCTCCTATATGGTTCCAAATTACAAATACAAATTACATTTTGTTTCATTTTAAAAAGTTGAGCTTATTGCCAAGCAAAGTGCTAGGTTGCAGACATTCACTATTTTTATTTCCATAAAAAGCTCCTGACACTTAGCATTGGAGGTGGTGATCTGTTTTATATCATATGGTCTCTTATTTAATTGTAATGTAAGAGACATTAATATTACTTTGCTACAAATTCAACCTTAATTATACATATTTTTCATGGAATCTTAATTTCAAGTAAACAATGTTTGCCTTGCCTTTTTTGTTAAAGCAGGATTGTTATTCCCCTTGTTAAAGTTACAGTAGAACAATGGTTTCTGGAATGTGTTTATCCTTATTTATTTTGTAATTGCTTTTTTGTTATTTTATAGTTTTTCTACTGCATAGATACTATGTAGAGTAGACATATGCAAAGAACTGATCAGAGAAAAATAATACTAACAGTAACAGTAACAACAATAATAGTAATGCATATTTATCAGTTACTATTCCTTGTTCATTTTTTTTAGGCCAAGTATTTTGGCAAGCACATATATTTCTCTCCCTTTCTCTTCTCCACAAACTGTACATTTTGCATTATTCTTTACTATAAATTCATTAGACAATTTATTACTATAATTATCCGTCAAGGATATGATTAAAATAGTTTGGTATTATTGACTCTTACTTAATTATATTTAATTATGCATTATAAGTTGGTAACTGAAACTTTCATTTCTTTGACAGATAAAGGAACTTGTGCCAAATTACATTTCACACACAATTCTATAGTTATTTTTTCCAACCTTTTTACAAAAATGAAAACAGTCTATAATTGAAAAAAGGTGTCTCACATTTCAAAATGCTCTTTTTGTCCCATAAAACATGTTATTGAAAAATTATATTATTTTTCTGTTGAACTTTAGTTGATATAATCTATGTTACTGCTATAAATAACAACCTTCAATTATCTTGCCTCTTCTCTCCTATAAACTGCCATTCATCTACTCAGAGATTTATTTAAACACACAAACATATTTGTGCAGACTTCAATCACATTACACATATAAACACATACACACACACACACTAACACATGGGGCTGGAGTGAAAGAAAAAGAAAGTATATATGGATTTCCAATCTAATTTAAAATGATCCTATTTTATTAATGTTATCATCTTTTGCCTTTTTTTTTTGCTATCTAAAGATGAAAGATGCACTAGAACTAATATATATATGCTTTTAAAAATACAGAAGAAAACTAGATGGCGGCAGACTTTGGAATTTCTGTACCACTTTGCTACCATCTAGTGGAATATTCAATTTTGCAGCACAGATCAGAAAACTTTAGGTGGACACTACCTGGCTTCCAACTAAGATAATGGAAACGTCAAACAAAAGAAGTTTTGAAAATCTCAGTAACATACCAAACATTCTCATGTTTGACAAAATATCCTTAAAAACCCTATAAAACTATCAAAAGTTTTAATCAAAACTCTCCAGGTTTTTTTTTTTTAAACTTTCACCTGAACTCCATACAATCTCATTGTATGGATTAATTTTCATAGATTTTATCATTGGAATTGGAATTGGAATTGGAAAAAGTAAACCGGTTTTTATTTTATTTATTATTATTTATTATTCTCTAAATATGGTAGTTCTCTAAATATGGTAGTCCTAAATAACAATAGCTAGGTAATATCTTCCTTATGACTAGCATATTGCTATTATTGGATTCCAGCCATCTCAGCAGTATAAAAGGAAAAACTAAGAGGGAAATTAAAACACCAGAAAGTATGCAAATGAGTTAATTTGTTGCTTTTCACTAATCAGAAATATGAAGTTTTCATTTTGAACTATGGATTGGGGAAGATACCTAAACCCAAGGCTCCATAATCTGAGAAAAAAAGTCTTATCTTGCTACATTCAAACTGTAATTCAGTTAAGGAGAATCTGACAATTTCATGAAAAAATTAACACATATGTTGCAATTTACAGGTGAAAAGAGCCTATATTGTGTAGGATTTAATCCCATTAAAGTAAGTAAAGGAATCATGCTTATATCTTATTGATCTGCTAATAATATTCCTCAAATTTGCCAGTCTTTGGTATATTACTTTCCTTCCCCTTATTGAAGTTAATTTTAAGAAGTTGTAAAGTATTGGCACTAAGTAATGCTACTAGAAATCAAATGCTTTTTGTTGATCTTGCAAGGAAAGCCTTATGTCTAGGACCCAGTAGAAACCAATCCAGATATAAACCAAAGGGAGGAAGCCAATAAACAATTGAGAAGTGAAGGCAATCTGGTCCACCTGTGGTGGAAATATTTCTTTTCTCATTCACACAGCATGAGGCTTCATGATGGATTACAGAAACACCAGTGGAGGAAATAAAATGGAGAAACAGACAAATCAACGGGGTATCAATTTAGTTATATGAAAACTCCAAGAAAAACATCTATCTTAATCATTGCAGAGGACTTTTTAAATTCAATCATTTTAATGAACCTCCTAGACATCATAATAAATTTTTAATCTTACACACTGTACAGTTAGACCAATAAGTTGTATACAACTGAATTACACATGCCTTTACAGGGGCATATCTCAAGACTAGTTACAACAAAGACAGGGTGCAAAAATTGACACAATAAATATGGTGATCATCCAGATTTTTGCAGCCCAGATATGGTAACTCTACATAGTATATTCAGTTTTACACAATTAAATTTTATTCAGTTGTTCGTGAATAGATTCCATGACTTCTTCTAAGTGCAGTATTCATTTTCTATACCAAATAGAAAATATCTGGGCAGAGGGGGAGAAAGGCAGGGAGGGAAGAAGGGAGATGGAGAAGGGGGAGAGAGGGAGGGAGGGAGGGAGGGAGGAAGGGAGAGAGAGAAAGAAAGAAAGAAAGAAAGAAAGAAAGAAAGAAAGAAAGAAAGAAAGAAA
>JANHFM010001003.1:102486-113973 GCA_032468115.1 Grayia smithii
AAAGAAAGAAAGAAAGAAAGAAAGAAAGAAAGAAAGAAAGAAAGAAAGAAAGAAAGAAAGAAAGAAAGAAAGAGGTGTTTTCTTTGGAATCATCTTCTTTCAATTAATGCATAGAGTTGTAGTTGTATGCTGATACTTATATTTCAAAATCAAAGCACATATCACTTAAGTAATTGTTCTATATTTATATTTGTCTATTAATTGCAATAAAATATGTGAGAAATTAACAAAACATTCAATTGTGTGAAAAAAAGGATGCTCCAATACACCCTGCTAAACAAACCTAACACTTCCATTGTGTAAGCAGCTAAAGATAAAATTTGAAATTCCTAAATGAGATTAGTTTTCTTCAGATGAGTTTAACCAAAATGTTTCTACAACTAATATTATGGCCAAGTGTTTGTTTAAAACATCATCAAATATGTATCTTGTTAAAATAAAGATAGTACAGAAATCAATTCCAGTTAATAAATGTCTACCTAGATAAAATTGCAGAAGAATTATTCTAAATAGATTTGGGATGGAAAAAGCACAAGAAAAAAACTTGCATACATGTTACTCTACCTGTTTGATCAGGAAACAGAAACTCTTTTGTTGCAGAATCTTTCAAGCCAATCCTGTTACCATATGGTTACCCTACTTTTAAAAAGTGAATTTTAAGGCAAAAATCCTAAATCCTTAAAATAATCTTTTTAAAATAATGGTTATTTGACCCTTTATCCTAAAGCACACAGTTCTTGGCAACCAAACCATTCATGAAACTCTAACCCTAACAGAGATTCTAAAATCGCCTGCTTTTTCATGGGACATCTTAAAAAATTCTTGATCAAATATTTCCCAATCAAAGACTGATATGGGTCTTCATATCTCTTTCCTAATTTATAATCTGTTCTGAAATATTCTTTTCTCATTAAGTATAGGTGCATCAGCAGTGTTAGTTCCATGTGTAATCCAGGAACCAGTGGCTCCAGCAGCAACAATGAGTGGGTTTTTTCTTTTCTTTTTCTTTTTTCATACTGTACCACCTTACTGTAAAGGTGTTCAATAAATCTGCTAATATTGCCATTTACCTAAAATTAGTATCAGGCAGTTTCTCTTTTATCATAATATTGGGACGAGTTTTTTGAAAGTTAAATATCTTTCTAAATTGTACTCTAATTTCAAAACATGAAAAACCAAACAAATATCAGGCTGTTATCTTTTCGAGTTAAGAACTGCAAGTTTTATTACTAACAGAAGATCAAGTGTTATAAAGATGTTTTGTTGCTATAAAGAATATCAATTGAAATTGATGACAATAATATACATTAATAAGTATATAAGTCTTGCAAAGGAAAACAGAAGATGGGGAGATGACAATCTTTAGATATGGCATTGGGAAAATGGCATTCATTTGTAATAATTTGTGCAAATTTTATAGAATCAGCACATTTAGGCATACAAGAGCCATGGTGGTGCGGTGGTTAGAATGCAGTATCACAGGCTAACTCACTGCTCATTCCAGGAGTTTGATTCTGAGCAGCCTAAACTTTCTTTCCTCCCAAGGTTGGTAAAATGAGGACCCAGATTGTTGGAGGCAATATGCTGACTCTATAAAACTTCTTAGAGAGGGTTGTGAAGCAATATATAAGTCTAAGTGCAATTGCTATTGCTATAAAAAGTCAGAAAATAAAGAATGAAATAAAAAACTTATGTGAGCTCCTTCTTGTTATATGTCAGTTCTAAAGTTGTACCTTGATTCGTTTAATATATTATTAGAGTTTGGAATTCTATGCTGTGCAAGTATGCAAGTCAATAGGACTTTGCCACTGCCAATATATTGTAAGCACAGTCTAGCACTAACAACAAATACTAAATTTGGGCATATACAATGAATTCATTTTTCATATAAAACTATGTTTTTACTGTTACAATATAAAATACTGTACAAATAATGTAATTATTTTGCTCAACTCTTTTTTCCTTACAATAATGTGCTGTTTTCATAGGAATTTCATTACTCAAATAATTCTGATGCCTCACTTAATGAACAATTTGCTATACAATAATATATAATTTCATTAGGATTCAAATAGCAAAACAAATCAATAATTCCATATAGTTCTATGAAATGTTAAACCCCATTAAGTTCAGTTGGACCAAGCTAATATGAATGGATGTAAAATTACAAGCCATACTAAAATTTAAAGTTTATTTTGCTTTAGCTGCCTTGGACTGAACTTGAGGATAAAGAAACCAGTTGGTGTCATCCTTTTTTATAATATTATACAGTAGTATTCATTAAATATATAAAACATGGTAAGATTTTTTTCCCAGTAACAACATTAAATTACTATTCAGTTAAAAATGCATTGATTTTTAATGAAATTATAAAATGATGCAAGAAATGATATGGTTAAACTTGCAAAATTTCTCTCCTGATAAAATGAATGAATGAATGAATGAGCCTTTAAGGATGAATCGTGTTGCTCTAATTCAACATGAACTACGTAAAATCTCCTTAGAATCAGACTTGATTTCTGGTGACTTCATTGACATATCTGAAGGGGGGGAAAACCAAGCGCATACTAGGCAAAAGAAACATGTAGTCTAGGGACTACCACAGAGTAAATAATTCTGTTAAATGGGTTAATCAAGCAACATATATCAAGATCTCAGAATTCTGTAGCTTCAAATATTTAATCAAGAATAATGTCATAACTGGTATCAAATCATTACATATAATAACAAGAATATACCATGCTTACTTCAATTTAAAATACAGCATTTTTACAACCCAAAATTAAGTATGTTTATGAGGAGGTGAATTTCATGTGATCACTTAATTAAGTGAGACTATATGCTTAAAGTATTATTCCTTGGATGCAATTTTTATACTGTCCAATTCTGTTAGTTATTACACCATAACAGAAGCCAATGAGTCATTCTCCACTTCCGGCATCCCCTGCAGACTGAGTGTTCCACGTTTTTGTGAACAAAAACACAAGTCAGAATACTATGCAGAAATGAGGGCTCAAACAATGTCAATCGGAAAAAGAAAGTCCCCACCTTAGCTGGCATTGTATTTTCTTTATGTCCCCAACAGACAAAGCAGGCTCTAGCTTAGGAAAGTTATGTAAACAAATATATCCATGATACAAATTGCCCATTAGGAACTTAATACAACATTTTGAAACAACAACAAAACAATAATGTCCTTGTAATGTTTTGGAATCCATGTAGCCTGAACCACTGTAATAAAAATATCATCCTGATATTCACCATTTGGCTTCTGTAACTCTCATCCTCTCTGTATGTTTTTATAAAGCTGAATATTGGCAAGGCTAGAGAAATAGAAACTGGAAAGAATGGTGAAGGGAAACTCATTTGGAAGAACCAGCTAAGTTTCCCTGGGTCTCATCCAACACTGTATTATTGTATAATGATTAAGAATAAATAGTCACAATGTGGTACAGCAAGGGAAAAAAAACATTCATATATATCAATTTAAACTGAAATCAACCCTAAAGCAAAATTTCTTTTCTCTAATTGCACTTTGCCTACACTTAGAAATATCAGGTATAAAATAGGTAATGCAAACTGCAGGCCAATAGAGAGAATTTTTTTAAAAAACACCTTACACTTCACATTTATTACTTAAATGAGTCAGTCAAATACAAAAATATTCAATATTTATATTCAATATAAAGAGTTATTACTTAAATGAGTCAGTCAAATACAAAAATATTCAAACCCTACACTTTAGTTCAAATACAGCAAAATATTTAGGGCAAGTACTAATTATGCAGAAAAATCTTTGTTCATATGCCATCACACAAATTGCTTCTAAAGTGTGACAATACCATGTTAATTCTAAAGAAAGTAACACTTCCAAGGTTGGAAGTGTTTATTCAGAAGTCACAATGAATTCAGAGAGAATTAGCACTAATAAATACTGCACACAATGACAGTTTAAGATGCTAAGAAAAAAAACCAAACATCACTATTGCATTTTGGAGATTAAAAGCTATATGGAGAGAGAGAGATGACAAGGACAGGAAAGAAAAATAATGAAATAAGCAAAAAATCTTTACCTCAGCTTTCTGGGTCCGAGGCGAAGCTGCAGATTTTTCAATGGCATAAACATCCACCAGATACAGGCGTGCTCCTTGCTCCCTGTCCAAAACAGCAGCAGTCTGAATCACTCCAGTGTGGCGGCCAATAGTAAAGAGTCGGCCAAACTTTTTGTCCTCACAATATACTGATACAATGAAATACTCCACTAGAGTTTCTGGCCCTCCAGGACTAGCTGCTTCAATGGATATCACATTTGTCCCAATAGGTTCGCCTTCTTTTAAAATGGTAATATATTTTGGTTGAGTGAAAATAGGGCCATCAAGTCCTTGTAGAATTACAGTCATCTCAGTGGTTGATTTTCTTCTCTCAGGGCCAAGGTCTGTAGCTGAAATGATAAAGCTGTACATAAGCTGAGATGGTACTAAGGCTGATGACACTCTCAGTTCTCCGCTGTAGCGATCCAGAATAAATATGTCTGTGACCCCATTAATTATTTCATATTCAACTTCTCCATTTGCTCCTTCATCAGGATCGGCAGCCACAATTGTAGTTAGGACTGTACCTATTACAACAGAAGGTTCTACAGCCAGAGCATTTGGAGATACAAAAGTTGGAACATTGTCATTTTGGTCAGTTATAAGAACTGTCACATTCTTCAAAGCAAATCTTCTAGATTCAATAGGCACAGCCTGATCCATGGCTTTTACTGTTAATTCAAAGAGATTAGTAAATTCACGGTCTATTTCAGCACTTGTATATATTGTTCCTTTGACTTCATCTATATGGAAATGGTTTCCCCTTGGCATCTGCTGGATAATTGTATATGCCAACTGTCCATTAATATCTGCATCCGGATCATGAGCCACTACAGAAATGACTGAGGTGCCAATAGGAATGTTTTCAACAATAGACTTAAATATGTCTCCAGCTGGAAACACGGGTGGGTTGTCATTATAATCCCTGACATATATTACAATTGACATGGTAGAAGACCGAGGAGGCCTCCCTTTGTCTTTTGCTGTTATGTTTAGTTTATACAATGACTGTGTTTCAAAATCCAACTTTTTTGAAAGGAAAATACTGGCAGTATTAGGACTGATGCTAAATGTTCCATGATTATTTGTTCCAGTTATACTATAATTAAGGTCAGCATTGTCTCCTGAATCTGAGTCTGTAGCAGTGGCTGAAGTTACAAGTTCACCAATTCTCATGTTTTCCAAGATATCAACAAATAAAATAGTTTTAGGGAATGAAGGACTATTGTCATTTTCATCCAACACATTGATGTTCATCATAGAAAGGGAGCTAAGGGGATCGGTCCCAGAATCCACTGCTTGGATAGTAAGTGAGTAAAATGCAGTAGCTTCATGGTCCAATTTCCCAATTAAAGTCACCTGGCCAGTGCCAGTGTCTATTGCAAACTGGTTTTCTTCATTTCCTTCAATTATAGAATAGTGGATTAGTCCATTATTACCTTCATCGACATCTGAAGCAGAAACTCTTAAAACTTGTGTTAGGTTTGGGGCTAATTCTGATATTGTTGCTTGGTACAGTTCTTTCAAAAACTTTGGTGCATTATCATTTATATCCTTCAAGTACACCTGCACTATTGCCTGATCTCTTAAAGGCTTTGGCAACCCTTGATCTACTGCAATAACTGTAAGTGTAAATACAGCAGCTCCCCTTTGTCTCATCAGAGATTCTCTGTCCAACTGATGAGTACTTGTTATTTCCCCACTTAGAGCATTCAATTCAAAATCAGGCTGCATGTGTGCAAACAAATATCTGACTTCCCCATTAGATCCACTATCTTTGTCAACAGCACTTATTTTACCTACAAATGATTCACCTTTCTGTTCCTCTTCATAATAAAAAACATAATTGGTGCTGTTAAACAGGGGTCTATTGTCATTTACATCTTGCAGAATAACAGTAACATTTACCGTGGCACTGAGTGGTTCTACTGCTCTGTCAGAAGCCTCAACCAGGAGTGTATATCTGTCCTGAACTTCACGGTCTAGTTCACTTTTTATGTACAGCTGGCCATCTGGAAATATGCCAAAGGCATCTCCTGTATTTCCTTCAATTATATTATAAGCTATTTCACCATTTGTACCTGAATCCTTGTCAGAAGCATGCACACTAAAAAATCTGGAATTCACAGGCTCCAGTTCAGAAATAATGACTTCATAAGAAAGCTGGTCAAATACCGGTGGGTTATCATTGACATCATGAACAGAGACAGTTAAAATGAAACTAGAGGAACGTTCTGGAACTCCCAAGTCAGAAGCCATTATCTCCACTTGATAAGACCCATCATTTACATCAAGGAGCCCTGTCAAACTGATAGCACCACTTTGTTCATCAATACTAAACAGATTTTTAGGATTTTGCTTTAGGCTGTAAGCAACCATGCCATTTGCATCTTCATCAGGGTCAACAGCTTTGGCTTGGAATATGGTATGCCCCGTATTCCAATTTTCAACCACATTCACACTTTCCACTGCATGAAGAAAGTGGGGTGAATTGTCATTTAAATCTCTAACCGTTATATTGACCAGAGCATTTCCAGTTATTGTTCCACCACTGGCCACTACTTTCAGCTGGTAAAATGCTTGCTCTTCCCTGTCAATAATACTACCAGTGGTGATCAAGCCAGTCATTTTGTTAATTTCAAACATACCCTTTTGGTCACCTGTAGTGATCAGATATGTGATGTTGATGTTGAGATCCATAGTATGGGCAGAAACACTGCCTACATGATAACCCAGGGCAACATTTTCAAACACCACAAAGCTGTAGATTTCCTGGGTGAATACTGGGGGGTTATCCTGAGTGTCCAAAACAGTGACTGTAACTATGGCCTGATTCTGTGACTGCAGATTGCCACCATCACTGGCTACTACTTGTAATTGGTAAGCAGTTTTTTCCTCTCTGTCTAGGGTGGTTTTTGTGGTGATGATCCCTGTCTGACTATTAATTTGAAACCTGGAAGTATCTCCTGCTGAAATACTATACCTAACTCTGCCATTGAGTCCAAGATCTGGATCACTAGCAGACACAGTGACAACGTAGCTGCCTGCAGGTTCGTTTTCTTGGATGTGAGCAAAATACTGGATAGGGTAGAATAAAGGGCTGTTATCATTCACATCAAGCAAGCTTACGTTGACCAGAGCCACTGAAGAGAGAGCAGGATTGCCCAGATCAGTGGCCAGGACATGCAGTGAGTAGTGTTCTTGTTCTTCCCTGTCTAACTGTGAAATTGTGCTAAGTCTACCTGAAACAGGATCCAAGCGAAAAGCTCCCCAACTAACTGTTGGAAAACCACCTGAACTTCCCCCAATTTCGCTCTCTTGTAAGATGAATCTCACGGTCCCATTGTCACCCAAGTCACCATCCACAGCAGTGAAGACTAGCAACTCAGTTCCTGGAGGTGTATTCTCTGCTATTGAAACATGATATCCATCTGGCTTACTAAACTGGGGTTTTTCATCATTAACATCCAGGATATTCACTACCAGTTTTGCAAAGGAAATTTTAGGTTGTACACCCTGATCACGGGCACTAATGTTCAACACCACCTGTGAAACTATTTCCCGGTCCAGCCCACCAGATGCTGCCATGCCTTGACCAGAAATACCTAGCAGAGATGTAGCCATGACAGTATCAGCGCTCTTAGTAGTAACTAGGCCACTGTGTTCACTAATACAAAACCAACCCAACTCATTTCCAGAAACTATGCTGTACTTCAGGTTGGCATTAAGACCAGAATCATGATCTGTAGCACTTAAGCCCTGTACATAGCTGCCTGGTGGTACTTCCTCACTAATATTGACTTGATATACTGACTGCCCAAAAACAGGTGGGTGATCATTGATATCATTCACAAAGATGACAAGGCTGGCCACAGAAGAGCGGCTCACTGGGGCAGGAGAGGCTCCATCTGGACCCAGAGAAGAAGGGATTGAATCAGGTGATGGAGGAGAACTTCCAAAGTTGTCAGTCACAGCCACAGTGAGATTATAGGTAGAAATGCGTTCTCGGTCAAGAGCAGCTGCCACTTTGATAAGACTGAGATTGGGTACTTTGCTACTCTGGACCTCAAAATGGCGCTGTTCATTCCCACCCAAGATGGATACAGAAATATTCCCATTGGCTGCTGGTGAATCAGCATCACTCACAGTCAGCAATGCCACAACTGTGCCAGGTGCTGCATTCTCATCTACAGAGGCAAAACGGGAGGTGGCTGGGAAGTAGCGAAATTTGACCCTTGGCTCATTATCATTCACATCAAGCAGGTGGATTAGAGCTTCAGCACGGCCATTCAAAGCTGGTACTCCATGGTCAATAGCCTGAACTGTTAGTGAGTACTGCCGTTGAGATTCAAAGTCCAGAACCTCCCGGATACGGATGACCCCACTTTCAGGGTCCACCTCAAAAGGAAGCATCCCACCTCCATCTCCTCCAGTACTCTCTGCCCTTTCCAGACGATACTGGATGTCAGCATTGGTGCCCTCATCAGCATCTGCTGCCGTCACCTGAAGAACACTGGCCCCAACTGGTGCATCCTCAGGCACTCGAGCTTGGTAGAGAGTCTGGCTAAAAACAGGTGGGTTGTCATTGATATCCTGAACAGTGACATTGACTTGTAGGAATCCATGTCTCTGAGGTTCCCCTTTGTCATCTACTTGCACCAGCAGCTGATAGGCAGAAGTAGCTTCCCTATCCAGCCCACCACGAGAGACCAAGTGCAGGAAGGCCCCTTCTCCACTAGGATTAAGAGTGATGTTAAGTCGGAATCGGCCCTCTTCATTGCCATCCACAATGTGGTAAGAGCTGTGGTCCACCCCATTGGTCCCACTGTCTGCATCAGTAGCTGTGTCCAAGATAAGCTGTCGGCCGCTACCTGTGTCCTCCTTGAAAGTCACCACAATAGAAGGATCTGGGAAGACAGGTGCATTGTCGTTGAGGTCAAGCACCATGATGCGCACTTCACTCGGATATGTCGGCTGGCTGGAAAGCACCACAAGGTCCATCACATCATTGGTCAGACTCTCACGGTCAATAGTGGCCAGTGTGTGCAGATCTCCAGATGTAGCATTTATGGAGAAAAGAGCATGGTGCTCACTTAAGCGATAGGTGAAGCCTGGACGGGTGGCAATGGTACCTATCCAGGTGCCTGGTGGCTGCTCTTCCAACACCTTGAAAAGCTGCCTGGGCTCAGTGGAGGCACGAAGCGGCAGCAGCAGGAAGATCGCAAGGCAGGGAAGCAAAGTAGAAGAGGCGCTGCCCACCCCCCAGCAGCCCATGATGCAGATGAGGGACAACGTGGGAAGGGAGAGTGAAGCAAATCCGTCTAACAGCCACAATCCAGGGCGGCCAGCAAAACAAGACAAACCAATCCAGCAAGGCGGAAAGTCTAGCGAGCGTCGGGCGTCAATCCACATTACCAGGAGCGCTCAGGTGGAAGAGAAGGGCCGTCAACGCCTCCGCCACCGCGGGCATCTCTCGCCCTCTCTCTCCGCTGCATACGAAGGCCAGCACAATGCGAAGACTCGACGGAGGGTCCAGGAGCCGCTGCTGCTGCTGCTGCTGCTGCTGCCGCCTCCTTAAGGAGAGGCAGGCTGATCCCAGATGCCCTCCTCAAGCTACTTGTGCGGGCGGGGAGCGTTTGCATGCCCGACAACACTCCACAGCCCCTCGAGGTCGGCGCAAAAGGACGGGGTAGCCGGCTCCCTTCCACAAAATGCCCGGTAAGTGGGAAAGTATTTGAGCCGAGTTCCCTCCTGCCTCCTGGCTTTGGTGGCAGGCAACTGAAATCGCTTTCCAAAGGGGAAAAGTGCCAGCAGCCCCTCCTTCGCTTACGGGGCTGCTGCTGCTGCTGCTCCGTAGCTTACTTTTCTCTTACCCCGTCCGGCCGAAGCTTGAGTTGCCGCCGCCGGTCGAAGCCTTTGGGGACGTACGCGCAGTCCAGGCTGCTGCCGGGCATTGTTAAGCAAAAGTTCTCGCCTCGGCTAAAGCGATCCGCTCCTCCGCACCTCCTTCGGCAGCAACAGCTCGGTCGGGTCCAGGCTGGGCTCTGACAGCGAGCCGCTTTGGCAAATTCGCTGAGCTCAGCGTTTTCTCTCCGGGAGGAGGGTTGGGGGGGAAGGGAAGAGTGTAAAAAAGAAAGAAAGAAAGTGAAGGGCAGGGATTCCCAACGTGGATGGCGAGAGAGCCAGACAGAAAAGGAAGCATGAAGCGGGGAAGGAAAGCAACTGGTCCTTTTACTCTGTTAAAATCAGTTGCCCACTTTGTTAATTCCGCAGGTTTGCCTTGGAAGACATTAAATGCAGCCTCTCGCTTCGGCGTTGCGAGCCCCCTCGGACCCTCAGATGAGCTGCTTGATTCCGCGGGAAGAAAAGAAAGGAGCAGGTGGGGCGGGGGGGAAGCCTCCTGCCCGCACACACCGCACAGCAGCGAGCCAGGCAGAAACTTTGTACGGTACTCATTGAGCTCTTCCCTCTTTACTTTCAGAGGCGACTCCCCCCTCCCACTGCGGGTCCGCGCTATCTTCATCTCCGCCTCCAATTGGTCTGTCATCTCCCACCCCGCCCACCTTTCTTTTCATTGAGTCGGAGTAAAATCGAGTCTCCGCCTCTTCATCTCCTGCCTTCCAGAAGCTCTCCCCTTTTTTTGACCTGAGCCCCAATGGCTCTACAGGGTGTCAATCAAATAAATTGGCAGGCGGGGAGAGGGGGGGGACACGAGGCGGAGACAGGGAAATCTGGTCGGCTAGGCGGAGCCGGGAAGCTGGGGAGTCTGTCCGCGTCCTGCTTAGATGTCAGCTTTGCGCAGAGAGAGAAAGAGAGAGAAAGAAAGGATGGGGAAAGGAGTGGGGGCTAAATCCACATTGAATGGCCGCAATCAACAATAAGTCCGAAAAGGATTATTAAGCAAGCATGTCTGGGAAGGGGCGACACGGATTTAATTTTAACTATTTCCTCTCCGTTGGAAAGGGGGGTGGGTGGGGGGTGGATTGCTTTAAACAATCTCACAGGACCCGCGCGCGAATAAAAAAAGTTTGGCCGAAGTTGCTTTCTTGCACAGCAGTACAAGTTTTACCTAAACTGCTGCTTCCAGATATGTAGGATTTCAGTTCCCATCATCGGTTCTGTGCATACTGTGCACTCTTCTGTTGGTCATTTTTTTTTTCCTGTGGACGAAGATCAGTGCTTAAGGAAGGGAATGAAACTGATGCACCCTGTCTTTGGTGGAGGCGTCTCCAGTTACTCACCGCTCCCAGCCTGGTCCAGTAAAACAAAAATATCAGAAGGCAATGTCTGTAAACACTCTAAACCAGTGTTTCTCACTCTTGGCCACTGGAAGATGTGTGGACTTCAGCTCTGCTGGCTGGGGAATTCTGGGAGTTGAAGTCCACACATCTTCCAG
>JANHFM010001003.1:145718-157664 GCA_032468115.1 Grayia smithii
CACTCCCATCCAGGTGCAGGCAAATGTCCTTGACTCCCAGAGCAAGGAATGTTGTTATGGCTATTCTTCCACCGCTCCAACCAAAAAAAAAAAATAATAAGGTCCCAATTTCCCAGGTTAAAATATTTTAGCTTCCTGAGTGCCGGGTAGAGGGTCTCTTGCTCGAGCAGGGGTTTGGGCCAGAAAACCTCCAAGGTCCCTTCCAACTCTGTTGTTCTATGTTATATGAATATGAATTGCTTTCTCAGAAAGTCTTTTTAAAACATTTTAGTGAAAAGCATGTTGCACCAGGACTGAAGAAATTGGCCCCATGCTAACACTTTCAACCATTTTTCTAAACAATAAAAATAAAAATCAGATTACAGTTTTCATATGCTTGTCAGTAATACCACTGCAAAGACACTTTCAGAAAAAGACAAGCACCAGAAACTGTACAATTATACCTAGGTTATATCACTTATAAGTTACATTAGAATACACTGAAAGGCTTTTTCCTTTTCTCCCTCTCTACTTCTCAAAGGATCTTTTTTTGGGGGGAAAGAGAAAGCTAATTATCCAGGCTATCTCAGCAGTTCAGACCATGCCTTGGGCATTCTAACTAAGCAGGCATCTGCTTGGCTTTCTTTGCCTTCAGATGACTGGCAAAGATTCCCTGCTGGGGAAATCCCTGCTCCTTGAAGACGGTCTTTGAAGGGAAGTGGCCATATATTTTGCCTAAAGCAAAACGAGCTTGGGGAATTGATTTAAAGTCATGTTATTGTCACTGATTAGTTTAGGATGAATACTAGCCAGTCATTTTTTTCCCAAGCACAGAGGTCTTCCTGACAAAGAAATATGTTCATTATGAGAGTTTAGTAATTTTTGAGGATTTCTAAGATGCTGTACTGGTTAGTACTATAAAATTTCTTCAGATCTGATAAGAAGGCCCTGGGGTTTAAAATTGTACTTATCTATGAAGCTCACTGGGTAGCCAAGTTTAAGGACCAGATTTGTTGACATATCAAATCATTGTCATCGACTATCTTGTGGGCTTTGAAAGAGGATTGGGAAACAAATATAATAACACCACTGCCAGTAGCAGTAGCACTTATTCTTCTGTGCATGCACGCAATGGCGGCTCTTTTCTGAGTGCTGTTGGCAGCGGGGGTGATTTTTTGGTGCGTTTAGGGTCCTGCTTGTCATCTTGCGGCCCAGTCCAGCGAGTGAAGTCCCCCAGGCCAGTTTGAGATCATTTGGAGCTCTGGAACGTCCTGGCCTGGGATGGGGTGGCTGTAACATTGGAGTGCCGCTGGGAGGGTGGCACAGGCCTAACTACTGCAGCCTGGTTTTTGGTGGCAGTGGCAGTGGCGGCAGTGGCTGCGATGGCAGCCAGATAGTGGTCTGCAGTGGCGATGATGTTTCGGCACAATCCTTTGGCCTCGAGGACCTTGACGGCTTCGGTGGCCTCCTGGATGGTGCTGGTGGTGTCGGCAGCAGCAGTGGGGGCCAGCGGCAGCGACGCTGGTGCCAGCGACTGCTGTGACGACAGCGGTGGTGGCCTGGTGGCATCTGATGGTGATGGTGGTGGAATGGCATTGGCTACAGCTTCCTTGGATCGCCTGGGATGTCATGGAACTTCTGGCCTGGTATTTATTACTAGGCCAGCTTTCTGTGGCAACCTGGAGGCCTCCTTGGAGAACTATTGGAGGCTAGGGTCGTGGTTTGCACCACGGAAGACCTGGGGTAGGGGGTTGCCTGGAGGGGTATTGTCTGTTCCATCTATCCGCCCCTTAGTGCACCCCCCCCTCTTTTCGGCTGTCTGGCCTATTATGGTCACCACCACCACTTCTGTTTCCAATGGATTGCTGTTTGTCCTTCTTGCTTGTCCATCTTCACCCTCTCTATTTATATTCTACTGCCTTTTTCTCTGGACCTGCCCCTGTATTGCATCACTGCTTTATACCTGTAAGGAGGGACTGTGGGCAAGGTATGGGCACCATGAGTCCCAGTTCTTAGCTGCTGCTTCATCACTGAGGGAACGGTCCAACTATCCCACTGTCTTTGCCATTCCAACCAACTGTTGTGAGAGGACAGTCGCTGGGTACTTTTTCTCTCATTGATTTGTCCCAGCGTTGTGACTCCTTCCACGTCATGAGAGGATGATGGAACTTTTTTGACTGTCCGTGCCAAACTGTACTGCATCTCCCTCCTTCTGGACTATCGCACCTTATCACCATTTTATTGTCATCATCACTTCCCTGTCTGTGCAATGTACTCAGTGGCTGAGCTCCTTGCACTGCAAGACTCCCCCCTCTCGCAGCTGTGGCCCTTGCAACTATCGAGGGCCTACCACGATTACAGGTTTTGGAACCCTGAGAGATGCAAAGAGGGGGTTGAGGGTTTTTTTAAACAAATTTTTAATTTGGCTTTTAAGGGACTCAGGGAGGGAGGTGGGTCAATGTGTTAATAGAGGGTTAGGGGGTGCCCTCATAGATCAGCAGCCTAGCCCATCAGATGGTCGCAGTCAGGAGGATGGGGGGGGGAAGATGGAGCTCCGTGGAGAGAGGGTCATTCCATCCCTGTGATGATTAGGAGGGGCAGGAGAAGTGGGAGCAGAGGGCTTTATGGTATGAGGGGAACGCGCCCCCACTGTATTCAAGCCGTGGCATGTTCCCACCCTCTCAGCTCTTCCTGCTCCCCTGGGGCTGGGGGAGTGCGGAACCCTGGGCTCAGGCTGGTGTATTTAAATGCCAGATCCATGGTGAATAAAGCCCCCCTCATCCGAGATCTTATTGATGAGGAGGGCGCGGACCTGGCTTGCATCACTGAGACCTGGTTAGGCCAGGAGGGAGGGGTGCCTCTCTCTGATTTATGCCCACCAGGTTTCCATGTGCTGCACCATCCGCGACTCCAGGGAAGGGGCAGGGGGGGTGGCGGTAATTATTAGAGAAAGTCTCAGTCCTAGGGAGGTCACTGTCCCTCAGATAGGCGGCTGTGAGTTCCTACTGTTGAAGTGGGACCCTGGAGTTCAGTTGTCTGTTGATCACATACCTGTCTCCCAGCTGCATGTCTTCAGCCCTGCCCACACTACTTGATGTCTTACCCGAGTTGGCGGTTGAGCTCCCCAACCTTGTAGTTGTGGGAGATTTCAACTTGCCTTCAGTTGGCGAGACATCGGAGTTAGACCGGGAGTTCATGGCCTCCATGATGGCCATGGACCTGACTCAGATTGTACAGGGCCCAACTCACAGTGGTGGACACACGCTCGACCTCATATTTCTCTCTGGGCAGTGGATTAATGGTCGGGGTAGGGGGAGCTGTCTATTCACCCCCTGTCATGGACCGACCATTCCCTTCTTAGGCTGGACTTTCCATCTGCCAACCCTCACCGCTGAGAGGTGGAACCAATGCGCTGGTTCCTCCCCAGGCACCTGATGGACCCACAGAGATTCCTGATGGAGCTTGGGACACGTCCCAAACACATGATTGGGCTGAGGCCCTGGTGGCGTCCTGGGAACGGGCTGCCGTTGGGGCCCTGGACTGAATTGCACCTTTGCGGCTTCTGATCCAGCACAGATCCCAGGTGGCCCCTTGGTTTTCTATGGAGCTCCAGGAGATGAAGCACTGAAAAAGACACCTAGAGGACTGTTGGAGGTCTTCCCGATCTGAATCTGACTGAACACATCTAAGAACCTATATTAGGTCTTATCTTGTGGCGATGAAAGCGGCGAAATCTAATTATTGCTCCGCTCTCATTGCATCTGAAGAAAACTGCCCAGCTGCCCTGTTTCATATGACCCGCTCCCTCCTCCATCAGGGAATGAGGGAGGACCTTTTACAGGGCAGAGCTGAGGATTTTGTTCAGTTTCTGCAAGATAAAGTTCTTCAGATTCAGATGGATATAGACTCTGACTGGGCAGGGTCTGACATGGAGACCGGTGCTAGTCTTATGAGTAACATCTGGGTTGAGTTTGACCCTGTTTATCTGGATGAAGTGGACAGGATTGTTGGTAGGCTGGGTGCCTCCATGTGTTTTTTGGACCCTTGTCCTTCCTGGCTTGTCTCGGCAACCAGGGAGGTGACTGGAGCCTGGATCCAGGTCATTGTCAACGCTTCTTTGAGGGAGGGGATCTTCCCCACCATACTGAAGGAGGTGGTGGTTTGACCCTCCTCAAGAAGCCTACCTTGGATCCAGACTCCCTTAACAACTTCTGTCGCATCTCCAACCTTCGCTTCATAGCGAAGGTTGTCGAGTCCATGGTGGCACAACATCTTCCACAATTCCTGGAGGAAGCGGACTACCTAGACCCATACCAATCGGGATTCAGGTGCGGTGACAGCACAGAAACGGCATTGGTAGCCCTGGTGAATGATCTCTGGCGGGCCTGGGATGGAGGATATTCCTCCATCCTGGTGCTACTTGACCTCTCAGCGGCTTTCAATACCATTGACCATGGTATCCTACTGCGGCGACTTGGAGGGTTGGGGGTTGGAGGCACTGTTCTACAGTGGTTCTCCTCCTATCTTTCGGGTCGCTCACAGTTTGTATGCATCCTCCCCGAGGCCCCTCTCATGTGGGGTACCTCAGGGCTCGGTCCTCTCCCCCGTGCTCTTTAACATCTATATTAAGCAGCTGGGTGAGATCATTTGTGATTTCGGGGTGAGGTATCATCAGTATGCTGATGATACCCAGTTATACAGCTCTACCCTGGACCAACCTAGGGATGCCCTTTCTGTGATGTCCCAGTGCCTAGAGGTAGTATGGGCCTGGATGGGTAGGAACAGGCTTAAACTCAACTCCTCCAAGACTGAGTGGTTGTGGTTGCTGGCATCCCAGGATCTAGTTCCCCATCATTTTCGATGGGAGGGGAGTTACTTGCTCCCTCTGAAAGGGTCAGCAATCTGGGTGTCCTCCTGTATGCATGGTTGTCTTTAGAAGACCATCGGACAGCCGTGACCAGGGGGGCCTTCGCACAGGTTCGCCTGGTGCACCAGTTGTACCCTTTCCTAGACCGGGATGCCCTCCACACAGTCACTCATGCTTTGGTTATTTCTCGTCTAGACTACTGTAATGCCCTCTACATGGGGCTGCCCTTGAGGTGCACCCGGAGACTCCAGCTGCGCGAGTAGTTATGGGGGCTTCCTCTTACTCCCATGTGACACCTCTCCTGCGCGAGCTGCACTGGTTACCGTGATCCTCCAGATCCACTTCAAGGTGCTGGTGCTTACCTATAAAGCTCTACATGGAATCAGCCCAGGGTACTTGCAGGACCACCTTCTGCCTTCATCCCACTGCCCTATGTGCTCACATAGGGCTGCCTTCCTCAGGGTGCCATCGGCCAGACAATGTCGGTCGGTGGCGCCCAGAGCGAGGGCGTTCTCTGTGGGCACACCAACCCTCTGGAACAGGTTACCCATTGACCTCCGGACGACCCCTGACCTTCACTCCTTCCGTCGTGACCTGAAGACGTGGCTGTTTCAACAGATTAGCTGACATGATTGGGTTTTTTAATTTGTATCTGTTTTTAATTGTTTTAAATATTATTTTACATTTAAATTTTAATTAATTAATTAACTGTTTACTGTCAATTTAATTTCTGTGAGCCACCCCGAGTCCTTTGGGAGAAGGGCGGCATATAAATTGAATAAAATAAATAAATAAAATAAATACGCATTCACTTTAGCATTTTATATTATATTATGCAAAATTGTGGCAAAACCAACAGAATATACTTAAAATTAGTATAAACTCGGAATTTATTTCTGTAAGAAAATGAGTTTTCTTGTACAAAACTCAAGGATAGTTCAAAGAGGAAGTTTATTCAATCGCTTATTTTCTATCATGATATATGATACCATTTATCAATAGTTTAATGTCCTTTTTTCTATGATTTATAGTATTTCTTTTCTTTTTTTTATCTTGAAACTTTTTAATAGATTATATGAAGTAAATATTCAATGTTGGTATTCTTTGCTCACATTCATGCTTCATGAATGAAAATGCTGGTGATTAATTCTGCTTTAAACATTTGAAAAGAATCCAGAATGTCTGTGTCATTCCTTATCAATGGGTTTAATCAACTGCTGCTTTTCAGATAATACAAATCAGAAAGCTAAAGGACTTAATTCTAAATTGTTCATGGGGAAAATATAGCAAATTCATTTGCTCAAGACATAATAACTAGTCTATTTAATTTAACAACTACCGGTACTTTTAATTCCCCAATTACATGTCAAATGGTCATAGCGATTCAGTGACAGCAGGAAAAACTTTGGACGTTAGTCAAAGGCTTGCTATTTCAATGGATAGTTGATGAACTTTCATGAAACAGTTTGATTCTTAAAATAGTCATATGAAACATGAGAGTTTCTCTTTCATAAAAAATAACGGGAGCAGCAAGCAAAGCAGATTTATTTCAAAATAATCTTATATTTTTTTAAAAAATCTTATAACCTCTTTGAGTGTACTTTTTAAAAGGCAACATATGCATTTTGAAGTAAATAATTTGTTTTATTTATTTACATATGTATTTATAATAATATTTTTCATTGTCATCAGTGATAGCAGTTTTAGCTGAAAGTGTTGCTATGTTACTTTTCCCTTGTTCTGGCAATGCCTCCAAGATGAACTTTCGATGAGAGGTGAAAGATAAACTTATCTGGAATCTTGAAAGATATATGCAAAGAAACTGACAAGAAACTGTCAAGTTACGGTGGTGAGTTAGTTAAAGCAATTTATGGCACACATAGGTGGCAAGGGATCTATATATGGTACTCAGTGGGAGAAAAATCACACTGAAGGGCAGCATTTAAGTAAACATGAAAAGTGAGCCACTGGGGAATGGAGATTAGAATTAAATCATGGTCTGGTGATTTATTTGCAAAGGCCAAAAGGCTCATACATCGGGGAATGTGAGTGCTTCTGATTTAATTAGGCAGTGAATATTGGCTGCTGAAAGAGGAAGATAGCTGTTTATTTAAGATGGATTTGATGCAATTGAACAAGAGTGTCTTGTATTCTTCTTTAACTCTATCCCAAACAGAAAAAGAAATGGTGGGGTAGGATCATTTGAAGTTGGTATGCAAGGAGCTATTCACATTATTTCATTCCTCTGGCTAAAGTTTGCAGCTGCTCTAACAGCATTTTACTACTGTGTGAAAATACCAAGTATCTGCAGAATTCCTCACAGCGGAAACTCTTTTAAGTGGTCCTTCTTTTTTGGCTACCTAATTATAGGGCAGTATAAGAACATTTATTATGCCATTAAGTGAGCATCTGTTCACTATGCTTGCATAAGTTTTATTTTATTTTCCATAACCAAAGAGAAAATGTTGCTAATTTCTATTAAGGAATGAGCTAATACATATAGAGACCAAAGGGTCTGAGCACCAGCATTTGCAAGCAGAATGTTTTTAAAGTAGTATTACTATTGTCTGAAAACTTGATGTAGAGCACTATTGGGGTTTTGTTCAAGAATTAATAGCTATGACTTCCAAATTAAACATGCATTTCCAACATAGGCAAACATCCGTTCTGAGACGGTATCAGTCACTATAATTCAGGGTTGTCAAACTCGCGTCCTCACGGCATCATCACACATGATGTATCAGGACTTTTTCCCCCTTCACTAAACCAGGCAGGGGTGGGACCAGCACGTGACATATCAGGTCTGTGGGCCACGAGTTTGACACCCCTGCTATAATTCCTTAAGAAAAGAGAAAATAATAATTTGAAATATTTGATTAGAAAACTACCAGGTACTATGGTTTAAATAGACAGGGTAAGGAATAAGTATGGGCACCAAATTGCTTTAGGAAAGATGCCCTTGAGACCACTTGGTTCAAATGTGGCACTAGGTTGTATAATATCTCATTTTATTTATATTTTGATTTGAATATTTTGTTCTCAGTTAATGAGACAAGTCCATCATCATTCATTTTAGCCATTGTCTATTCACTGCAGGATGAAATCCTCTTCCGCATGTTTCCAACCAATTGCCAATTGGGTCCACAATACTTGCTGATGTCATCTATCCATCTTGTTTTAGATCTCTTTTGTAGCACTTTTTATCAAGTGGGATCCATTCTATGACTACCTTGGTCCACCTGCCATCAGTTTGTTGTCTTACTTGATTGTGAAAAATCCAGAAATGGACTAAAATGACCAAGATGAAGGAAGGAAGGGTGAGCAACTTTAAAAAGTATAACTGCTATAAGGAAAAATGATTTTCTGATGTTCACATTAGTTCCATGTGATCCTTCTCCTTCTCCTTTGTATGCTGGATTGGGGCAATGGGTGGAATTTAGTTTCTGAAAGTATTACAAACTTTTTGAAATATCAGTGTTGAAAAACATAAAATACCATTTATTTCCATGATATCACAAGTATATATTTCAAAATGTCTTTTAACAGCATTCCAAATTGTTATGTTTTTTTTTTTTTTACAATCCTGTAATCCCTTAATTCAGGGTGGACTGGGGTGACTGAATGGAGCTGAGCATTTACTGGCCAGATAGGATTCTAAATTGTTCTCACTGGATTTAAACAAATCTAAATCTGGATTTAAATAAAGTCTTAAAATTTGCCTGCTGGGGAAAAAAAGAATATACTATTCTAGAATTATATGTTACCTTTGAAATATATTTTTACATTAATTACTAATATACAATAATTGTGTATTATGAAACATGATCACCCATAACACCTTTCTGATTTTCTTCTGTTCATCAAGTACACACTTATACTCCCTTATTTTTAGTTTAAACCAGTGGTGGGTTGCTCCCTGTTTGGTCCGGTTGTTTAGAATAGGTAGTGGTGACGCTGTGACGTCACCGAACCGGTTCTAAGAGTCCCGGACCGAAGCCCCCCCACGTGCCCGTACTTACCTGTCCCTGTGTGCAGCGCGAGAAGTGTGCTTGCGCGCGTGCACAGGAAGCTTTTTAAATCTTTTTTTGCTTAAAAAAGCTTCTGCGCATGTGCGGGAGTGCTCATTTGGCGCGTTCCGACCACGCGCAAAGCATGTGCACCTATAGAACCGGTAGCAAAGGTAAATAGAACCCACCCCTGGTTTAAACTCATTAAAATAAAATGCATTAATCCTTTGGGTTAATAATAAATTATATAATAGGTTGTTGCACTTTACTCCAGAAGGATCTGAAGATTTAAAACCATCTGGAAGCTTTACTTACATAGAATGAAGCTGCATGAATGCTCACCAGCTGCTATCAGTGGAAGCATGGACACCTGCATTGCAAATCCTGGGTTGGTTGCTGATTAGTTTCTAGGTATAATTCAAAGAGCTGATATTGACCTATAACAGGTTAAAAAAATGTGGTCTAAATTACAATAAGCCTAATCATGTTTTGTAAATTGTACGGGAAAAATGTATTCAGGCATTGTATTAAGCACAGGACCACTCTACTAATTCAAAATGTAGAGTTACTGTTTCTGGCTTTAATAATCTGGATCATCATTAGGAGGCAAACATAACTCTTGTTGCCAAGTAATACAAAACAATTTAAGAAGGAAGGGTGACTGGATTAAAAGGGAAAGACCAAGAAATTCATGGTTTGATGAAACTTATAAAAAAAAACATCAGTAAAAGAGAGGTAAATAATTTAAAGAAGAAAGGTAATATAAGAATTGGTGTAATATAGAAGCAACAATGGCAAGGGTAGAAAACAATGGACATCAAATTGATAACATTTGTGAAAGCTATTTTCAGCTCTTGTATAATTTTTGGGAATCCTGCCTTTATTATTTTTACAAATGTAAACACAAAGATTTGAACATATCTAACATACTTTCATCTCTTTTTCTACAACGAAAGCTCTGTGAAATGAGTTGGGCTGAGAGAGAGTGACTGGTTCAAGGTTACCACATCTTTAATTTCTTTGGCATCCGTGCTCTTCATGCCAGTGTAATAACAGCATGTAAATATATATGTAGTTGATGGACTAGCTGTTGATAAAAATATTTGCAGATTTGGAAAATATATATCAATCTAGCTCTCCACTGGAATTAAGGTCAGTTTCTTCCATTAATATTAAAAAGAATAGAGTGTTGCTCTTTATGGTTCCTTCTTAGTGGGTGCAACTGCCATCTGTTTTGGCTGGCATGAGGGTTTTTGGGTTTTTTTTTACAGATATAACAGATTGATTGAGTTTGGCATCAGTGAGCAAAATATCAAAATATTGACTTACCTCTGGTACAACATAGTTATTCAGCATAACAGCAAGTAAAAAAGAATTCAGAGACCAAGAGCAGTTATTCAAAGCTAATTTTTTTGTGGCCACTAAAGAGTATGGAAAATTTCCTTAAGCCAGGGGTGTCAAACTCAGGTCGTCATGTGATGTATCATGACTTTTTCCCCCTTCGCTAAACAGGGCGTGGCTGCAGCCAGCACATGACACATACAGGCTGTGAGTTTGACAGCCCTGCCTTAAGCATATTTCTACATCAATTTCTCAACCATTGCCCTGGCTTATATATGAAGGGGGCAGCATTCAAAGCAATGTAACCTTTGAAATGATTACATGTCTTTATTTTTTTTAATTCATGATGTTAAAAAATGTCAACATTCAGTTGTTTTAGTTTGTTTACTCTGAAATTGATTTCAGTGAAAAATGAAAAAATAATGGGCATAGGATTAAGTAAGAAGAAAATGGGGAAAAGATAATGATTCTGCCCAGGAGCTCTAGAATCTTAAAAGATGATTTAGTTTAATTGATGACAATAGCTTTGTGATAAGCTCAGACAATTATTAAAAGATATTTGGAAGGGTTATTTTTCAGCCATGAACTCAGATTGTCAGAGTGATTTTAACTCATGTAAGTGCATACTTGGAAAGCTTTGATTTTATAATACAGTAACATATACTGAAATAAAGGCACTGAAGCATATAAAAGTACATTCCCCCGCCCCTTAGAAAAATAAGCCACTTTCTTTTAAGATGTAAATTATCCTAATTTTTGTGAAAATTAGGATGTAAGGAAAAGTAAGGATATCCTTCTTTGCTTTAAAGGGCCAAGACCTCAACCAAGAGAGGTTAAAGATTGAAATTTTTTAAATAATAATTTTGATAAGCATTACATTTATACAGATAAAAACTAATACAAAGTGCAAGAAAACAAAAGAAAAAATAGAAAGTGCAGAAAAAAAGAAAAAATGAAAATGTAGAAAGAAAAAAACCCAAGAATATAGCAAAGAGAGAAGAGAGAAATAAATATATAAATTGAGATATCTCTTTTATAAATCCAGTAAAATAAAGTTATCCAAGTTGTTATTTTGGTTTGCCATTTGTATATCACATTTAATTATTAAAACATCAACTGATTTAATCTGATTTTTTTAGGTTTCAAAAATAACTTAAAATGAAAAATTACAATGAAAAGAGAAAACATCAGTCTGCTGGCCTCTTGCCAAGCAAAGTCAATAGGGAAACCAGCAGAGAAGGTCAAACTTCACAGGCATGTGATGCTTTGCTTAACAACTGTGGCAAAAAAAGCTTGTAAAATTAGGTGTGGTCATGTGATACCTCACTTAATAATCACCTCACTTGATGATGAATTTTATGGTCCCTATTATGATTGTAAGGCAATGCTTATCTATATGATCTTCATTAGCTTCCTATTCATTGCCACTCCTAATTCAAGTTGCTAGTTTTAATTTATAAGGCTCTCCATGGTTCCTGACATCAGCAGATGTATGACATATTACTGCTAGCTGAAGAGCTCAGAAGTTGCAGGAAAGGAGATATAAGTATCCAAATAATATATACCACCCAATTTCCTTAAACCCTCAGAGCTGTCACATGTTATATTATGTCATGCTCCTGTGTACAAGTTTTTACATGACTTGAACCCAATATAATTATGTTGTATTGAAAGATAAAATCCTTCCTTCCTTCCTTCCTTCCTTCCTTCCTTCCTTCCTTCCTTCCTTCCTTCCTTCCTTCCTTCCTTCCT
>JANHFM010001009.1:0-12617 GCA_032468115.1 Grayia smithii
ACCAAGCCACGCCCACAGAACCGGTAGTAACAAAATTTAAATTTCACCCCTGCCAATAAGGTATATTTATTGATATGGATTGGTTTTTATAACTACTTAGTTATTTATGCTAGGCATAATACTACAACTGGTATCACATAAAGTAGCTTCTAGATAGTGAAGAAGAGAGGGATGGCTATAAAGGGATCTTACAGACTTCTGCTTTCCTCCAATAGCTTTTATATGCACTTAGCTAGTTTGGATAATGAAACGTCTGCAAAAAGACAACCAAGCTCAGAGAGCACCAAGGACTCCTTATATGCACTTCTTTGGTTCTAAACATCAAATTTGGAATAGGGAGACAGGAACCAAAAAAATAACATAGTGATCTCTGTCTTCAAGCAATGCATTTGTAGTAATGAAGCATTACTGCAGCATTTCTCTTTCATCTTCAGCATTGTTGGCTGGGGAATTCTGGGAGTTGGTATCCACTCAAAGTTGCCAAGGTTGAGAAACAGTGCATTACTGAGTAAAACTAGACTCTCCCCATAGTTTTCTTGGGACATTCTTTCTCAATTATCAGTTTTCTGTTCCTACCTTAAACCTAGCCAATTTCTTTCCTTGTCACCTAGCCTGCAAACCAGACCAAGGACAATTGTTTATGCATCTGCCCCTATAATGTCATGTCCTCAGGTCTTGCTCTTCAAATTGAATAATTTTTTCTTTTTGCCCCAAGGATTCTTGGTAACTTTGACCTGTCTGCCTTTATGGCTTTCCCCATCTTCTGTTTTCCTTAACAACAGAGTCTATGGTGGGGTGTGTGTGTCAGACCAATGAATTACAGTGTCATAGCATACTGATATAACCCCCTCCTCTTTTTTACTTGTGTTATGACTTACTACATTCACCCCAAAGCATAGAGGTTTTTCTGTAGTGCTGCAGCACTGCTCTAATCATTCTCCTAATGGTTTTGAAATATATATATAAACTTATCTACTTGTTAACTTATGTTTTAAGGAAAATGACAATCAAGTAACAAGTATGAGCAAAGCCCAACAAAATATACTTGTCCCTGTCCCTCCAGGCCTTAATTGTTGCTCTTGACTTTTGCCAGATAGTTCCCTCAAGACTTGGATCATTACTGCTTGGATCCCAACTTTTGCAGATTTGCCAAGGTGCCCTGCTTCTGGATAGGATCTTCTAGTCTCATATTCAATTTGGAACCCACTGGATCTGTCCCCGTTTGGCTACATTTTGCAGAGAGCTCATCTTGAGACCTGAGTAATTAGGTTTACTAGTTTTTGTTTTTTAAAAAAAATGTGATAAGTTCAAATAATGTTTCTAAATATGTAGCAACATAAAAAGGAGCCAAATCTGGTAAACTTCAGACATGAACAGCAGAGAGAAGTCGAAGTTGTGTGCTGAATAGCTATGTGGGAATCTACTGCAGTAATTACCCTCCTATCATTAGTGACAAGTAATTGCCATAGCAACCTCATTGCCACCTCTCTTTCTCTCTCACACACTCTCTCTGTTCTTTTTCTCTCTTTCTCTCTCTCACAGACACATTATACATTCTGAATGAAAAATATGCAGACTATATTTTATTGAATTGCATATTTTTTACCAAACAAGATATTATCTCTATTGCCCAAACAAATATCCACATTCATTCTTTGTTTAAGAATAAACATGTGCTGGGAGATTAAGGGTGCTGGAGCAAAGGACTTGTTTTCAGTTATACAAGGAGCACACAAGCAGTCTCTGAATTTAGAAAAAAACCAAAAACCCCCAAACATCTGAAAACCATCTTAAGAAATTGGAAACAGTCACCTTACGGGAACTGGAAGGAAAGTCACTTAACTTGCTGTTTACCCTCCCAAAATGGGCATGCTGAATCAAAAGTATATGAGGAAACCAAATATTTTACAATAGGCCTGTATTTATAGTTGTTTGACCCCTCAAAGATCAGAAAAAAATACTTCCACAGAAAATCCAGAGTACTGTCTAGTACTAACTGAATGTGCTTCATAGAATGTCAGTCTCTTTGGTTAATCACATGTTTACTATATTAAATCTATGACAGTAAAAATTATGGATATGCCTGCTTTGTCAGGGATGACTAATGTGCAGACTTATTTAACCTGCTGGAAAAGTTGGCTACCTAAAGCAGAATATACAACAAAAGTATGGCACAATAATTTCTAAAGAACAATTCCATCCTCTATTTCATGCTGTTCTATATATTACTTAAGGTGCTCTGTTTATACAATTGTAATTGGTCCCAATCATGTTGCATTTTATGAACAGATGTGATTTTTAGAGATTCACAATTTGCTGTCTGTGCCAACTAGTATAATAAATTAAAATCAATTTGCTGCTGCTGCCTTTTTTTTACATAAGGATAGGGCTTATGGGCATTGCTAACTGCCCTGTGAGAAGATATAATAATATGTTTATATGTTGCCGATAAGTCAAACTTGAGAAATATTTTAAATAGTAAAACCACATTTTGGGAGGGTGGGGGGAAGAGGAGGAATTTAAATTTCTTTTGGGATCATGTTCCTGATCCACACTGTTCCCATATTCCATGCTGTTCATAAGCATTTGTAATTGAGACATCGTAGATTCTGTCCAATTTGGACCCAATATTTTTATCTTTTGGTACTTGTTCTTGGAAAATTATATTCTCTAAATTTCTGCTCTATCATTTTTAATTGATTTGTATTGTTAGTACAGTGTTTAGTTTTTAACTGTCTCCATTAAAAATGGAAAGAAGTAGTTAAAATGACTAATCCATTAAATGATCAGCATTAAAAAAAGAATAATCCACAGAATTAACACCATAAAATGCATAATACTACAGTAATTATAAATAGAAGAAAGTAGAAACTAACGAAGCAGTGATAGACTTACATTTTGCTGAAAGAGAGAATTTCTGACAAAGAGCATAATTTTAAATCACATTTCTTACATTTAGTGCCATCTAGATATTTGGATGAATAATTCTTAACACCTTTAGCCAGCTTGGATGGAGGGGGGGGGTTGTACAGGATGTCAGATTGAAATAGACTAATCTAAATTAATCTGGGATTGCCATCTGTCAGATTCTAAGTGCTTTCTTCTAGTCCTAAGGAGAAGACTCTCAGGTTTAACTTTATTGAAACAGATGCTGCTTGTTACCGTCTCAAATGCACATTGATGCATTTTAATGTAAGAAAGACACTGAATTAGAATTTGAACTTGACGTTTCACAAATGATTCTTGCTGAAATTCATTTTGATCCAGATTGGCCATGGTTTTAGAATATATCTTTCACTTAAGGGGCCCTTTCAGATCTCAGGCGGAACCTACAGTGGGTGGAATGGGAAGCACACAGAAAACAGTAGAATACATAAGGTTCTGCTGCTACATACTTTTTGCCTTAATGCAGAGGTGCTATTTTTCAAGTTCCTACACCAAATCTGTATATATTAGGAATTATGAAAGGAGTCTTCTCCTGCCAGATAGCCTTATAGGACTCAGCTTCAGGCTGACCTTCCAAAAACAGAAAGGAGAAGTCTGTATAGATTTAATGAAACAAGCGTAGATCTTTAGAAGGGAGGTCTTTTGAGAAAGGAGAACAAGAGGCTGTTGAGGTTTCTGAAAAGAAAATAGGTTTCCAAATTGTTCATGCTGCCTTAGTGCCTAAAGCTGGCCAGATTCAATAATTAAGAAGGTCGATAAGACATTTCAAGGAATCATCTACCACGAAGCTTGCAATATATATCCTTTCCAGTAGATGTCAGCAAACTACCAATAAAATTATTTAGATCTATAAATTTAAAAATAGACTGTAGGTTTCTTTAACCCTATCATTCAGCACATTTGAATCTGAAAGCGAAATTATAGCCTTTAAAACAAAAGGGAACTGGAGAAAAATGCAGAGACACGATGGATTGGTATAAACCATTTGCATCTTTCCAGTTATTTCCATTGATTATCTTGCAGTACATTTTTGTACCAAATAATAAACTATTTTTTTTGCCTGAGATCCAAAACAGTGATCTTTTCTCTGTTCAAAGCTTTATTATTATTATTATTATTTTCTAGGCAACAAAGAGGAAAAGATGAAGGGGAGGAAGATTATCCATTGATAAACAAGGTGATGCGTGTTTTTATAGAATTAAAATAACATTATTATGAGCTAGCATACTTTTGGCAAAAAATTGAATCCTTGTAACATTTATTTGAAATTACACGAGTTGTTCTTTTGAACAGCACAATTAATTAATAAAATTTATTTTAGAAATTATTTAAAATTAATAATCAATTAGTTGATTAATTAAATTAAATTAGCACCTTTAATTTGTTTTAATAAAGAAAAACCTGGGTGTCTATAACCCAGCCAAGGGAAGGAAAGCATTTTTTTTAAAAAAAGTCTGAGAACAATTAATTGTTTCTGTTGGCATGCAGTTTATAAATTGTAATGTTTGTATGTTGGCTTAAATAATAACCAATATAAAGTGGAATGGAATAGTTTGCAGTCATGAAGAAAAGCAACTGACCAACCATATGAGCCTTAGACAGATTTCAAATGCTTTGCCCAAAATGCCTTCTCTCGTGATTTTTTAAAACATTTCCTCTATTTGTGGTTAAGTTGGTTGCTGCGCTATTAGATTTGCATATTCCACCTTGGAGCAGCCCAGCCTTCTATTGAAACCTGTCAATAGAAACAAATTTCTGTTTACATTTCTACCTGAAGCAGAATTTATTCCTTTGTAATAATTCTATAACAACGGTAAGCATGTTATGTCAAGTGACCCACTCTTTTATAATAGCAATAGACATGTTAGCGATTAATGAAAAGTTTGAAAGCTCTACATTTTTATAGAAAAGGTGGGCAGGTGAGAAATCTAGAAAAATGATTTAATTTGCCCATGACTGAATTAAGCTAAATTTAATGAAAATGCTTAAGAACTCAGAGGAACGTTGTATAAGTCAAAAAGGAATTTTCTTTGACAATTAACTTTGTTCCTGTTCCAGGACCACTTTTTCAGAAGTACAATGAAGCAATGTTTAGCTTGCTAACAAACTCCTCTTCATGATAGGGTTCCCTATCATAACAATTAGCAATGCCTCATCATATGCTTGGTGATTCTGTCCTCCAACTATTTATGTGCTGGTGAATGTCAGCAATGAGGAAACTTTGCCAAATACGTTTAAGTTCTTTTGAATATTTTTGAACCTATACCCTAAGTTAATGGCTTGCCATTTCACTGTAGTTCATAGACTTAAAATTAACAGGTAAGAAATCATTAACTAAATACATTCACTGTTTATTGAAGGTATTAGTTATTATGTTATTCTTCAATGTTTGTAAAAGCATTCTTAACAGTATTTAGAAGCACACACATAAGCATACTTGATAGTAAGAAACAATAAAAATAGAGCATCTGAGACAGAGATCTTCAAACTTGGCAGCTTTAAGATAGCTGCTGGAGAATTCTGGGAGTTGAAGTCCACAAGTCTTAAAGCTGCCAAGTTTGAAGATCTCTGATCTAAGATAAAAAGAAGATAGAAAAAAACAAAACAAGAACAAGATGAAAAAGAGCAAGTCTAACAATCCTGGGGAAATTAAGTGGTTTCTTCATGGCTGGATTAACGTGTGTGTGAAGGCCCTGAAACAGTTCCTATAACAGTTCCTCCTTCTGCTCAAATGGACTTGCCTGTGAAAGTGTTTGCTTGTTGTAGCTGAGAGGGAAGAATTCTGTTTAATGTTGCTAATATGAAATAGATGGAGTAATTCTCCTTTTGCATGTTTTCCCTGTAGGTGCCCTCTGGATTAAACAATTCAGAGTAATGAACAATTCAACTCTGGATTAAATAATTAACTGTAATTGAAGATGAGATTATAAAATAATGCATTCGCAGGATTCTTGTATCTTATATGTCAATTTTCCTGAAATCAAAGGCAACTATACTATGCCGGACTACAATATAAATCAGCAAAGATGCTATTTAATATGAAGTGTCTATAAGACTTTTCAGTGGTAAAGTTACCATAAACATAAACATTTGAAAAAGAAGGAACTAATAATGCAACCCTATATATGCCTATTCAGAAGGAAACTTCATCATGTTTAATAAAACTTAATCCCCGATGAATGTGCATAGGATTGCAATTTAACTGAATTATTTTAATTTTTTCTGACCACAAAGTTAGAATGTTACTTTTTATAGATTAGGACAATTATTGAAAATTACTGTGTGCTATTACTCTGTCTTCAAAATCTAATTATTTTTGTATCTTTTCCCTGGATCCTTTGCCTATCTTAGCAATGGATATTTGAGCATAGATTTAAAATGAAATTTTGGGCATGTCAGAAAATTCTTGAAGACAAATTAATTACTGTATGTACACATCGCTATCACAGGCACAATGTGTAATGTTGGCTGCATAATAGACGTGGCCTACTTGTCTATCAGCCTAACTTAATAGACACAGATCTGTGGGTCTGACTTAACAGGCACAGATCCAGTGCCCTGTTCCCATTTCCATTTGCTTTGGAATGATGTTGTAAAGCAGTGTTTCTCAACCTTGGCCACTGGAAGATGTGTGGACTTTAACTCCCAGAATTTCCCAGCCAGCTTTGCTGGGAATTCTGGGAGTTGAAGTCCGCCAGGCTTAAAGTTGCCAAGGTTGGAGACCGCTGATTTAGAGGACATCCTGTTTGGGAAGACTAATTAATAAAAAGAAATCAAACATCTGGCATCCAGCGTTGTAGTCATATTTGGTGGGATTTTTTTCTTTGCTTTTATTTTTGAATAATGTCTTGTAGTTTTTGAATTATTATAATTTATATTCTGCATTTCTTTTTAACCCTGAATATATTACACTGAAAAGAAAAAGCTACAATTGACTTGCAACGATGTCACCAATATTTGAACTCATTTTTTTGAGAAAAGTTCTCAAAAAACTTTTTTTTGAAGGGAGGGATCAACTGTTATATATTTCAATACATAAAAGTGCATTTATATTTTGTTTATTGTTTTCTTAGTTTGGATTGTGAGATTTAGAAGTATTTGAGAAATGTTGAAATGGGTGTTTACATTTTGCGGGGTATTATTTTTCTTTTATAAAGTTCCTTAAAGGGGGGAAAGGGGGAAAACTACACATTCCTATATTTGATTGAATAGTTTACACCCTAGTCAACAAAACAATAACAACAAGTCAAGAGACCACTTTATCAATCTGAAATGATAACATGACAATGTATATAGCATAAAAGAGTGAGGGTGATAGTACAGAAATCAAAAGGATGGGGAGAAAACACAATTACTAAGAATTTCAAGACCCTTGCCTTGAAATTCCTCGCCTTGGTACAACAGTGATAAGGTGAGAGATGTCTCTGTAAAGTCAGGCCTTCCTCAGTGTAGGCAATAATGGAATCACAACCCATAAATTTTGGGTTTACTGTAGATGGCAACTCCTGAAAGCATATGTGCTAATATGAATTCTGATGTTATGATAAACCACTGGTCTAAAAAAGCTCTGAATACTTTTTGGAGGTATGGAATTCAGCTGTTGTTATTTGGATTTGGATTATGGTAGTTTAGCACTTCAACTGAATGAATTTACATGTTTCCTTGTAATGAATTCTAAAGCTACGTTTGCATAACTAAATTGTCAATTTTACTGAAAGAAAAGATATGCTTCATATTTTATAGAAAAGAAGAAACAACATGACACAGGAGACAAGAATCTTTAGCTTTGGGAGATATACTTGCTATCTTTTATGTATGCTTTACACTATAATCCTCCCAGTGTTGGCGAATCTTTTCAACACTGAGTACCGAAACGGGAACATGGGCGTGCACATGCTTGGAAACCGGAAGAGCAGCCGCCCGGTGTGTATGTGCGTGCTGGGAACATGCTCTACTGGTCTTTGCGTACACATGCATGCCAGAAACTGGAAGACCAGGTGGCTGGTGTGCATGTGCGCACCGGAAACAAGATCATTTTCCTGGTGTGCACATGTGCACCAGGCAGCTGTTCTTCCAGTTTCCAGTGCTCCTGTGTACATGAAGACCAGCTGGCTGGCACGCTGGAATCCAGAAGAGCAATGGGTGATGGCTCATGTGCCTGGAGAGATGGCTGTGCATGCCACTTCCGGCATGGATGCCATAGGTTCATCATCACGGCTCTAAACAGAAGAGGCATAGTTTAGTAGCCCCCCAATTAACTTGATAATTTTCCAAGTCTCAACTTCTGATATATTTGGGTCAAAGTACAAAGCTTAACTTTTAGCACTCTATAGAAAGGGCATATGTGTGGTACATTAATTATAGTCAGCACATCCATGATGCCAAAATAAAGCAGTGTTTTCTCAGAAAGTAAATGTAAGAACTAACAAGTCAGCAGTGATGGAGCAAACCATCTTATACCCTATGGAAGTTAGAAAAAACCTACTGTAATCTGTTTTTTTGGGGGGGGGGAATGTACCATTCCGTAATTTAGTACAAGCTTACATTTTTTATCTTATTGCTTCTTTTTCTTTTTCAGATATGTATGTGTCAATGTCCATGTGATAAAGGGATATGACCCAGTCTTTAGTTTAAACTGAACTAATGACAGAGAAATTCTACTTTGATAGAGTGCCAACCAGTAGATTATTGCACAAAAAGACAGAGGAAAAGTGTTACAGAAAAGGGCACATATATAGATTCCTATAGCTTCAGATAGGCAAAAATTCACTGTTGTCTTTACTGAAAAGGTGCCCTCCAGATGTCATGGAAGCCCAATCTGGAGCTTCAAGTCAATATGGTTAACGGTTGGCTGGGAATTTTGTACAAACTAAAACTGGCAGTCAGTAACAGAGACCAATATTATTATAGTATGAAGGCATCCAGGATTTCAGTATTCACTGAATTTACATTGCCTGAGCTATATATAGTATTTTGAACATGTCTCCTATTGACTGATTCACATATTAAACTAAATAATATTTTTTTAAATAATTGTGCATTATGTGAACTTGATTATTGTAATTGCAATTATTGCAATTATTACAATGTCTTTATATCACGTGTGAATAGTATGGACTGTTCAATAACTCCCAATATAAAGAAACGCTTTATGGTGGATGTGAACTGCACATTTAATAACTTAAAATCTGTCCAATGAAAGGTATGCACGTTTTTTGTTTTTTTTTTAAATCAAACTAGTGATATTTTAATGCTGAAGTCAGGGCAGAATATGGTTCTTGTTATAATGAAGACTGTTTGAAATGCAGCTGGCTGCAATACAATTGAGGAAGTGGAAATTGGGCACAGCTTGAAGATTTAAAATGCATAATAATTCACTTTTGTTGCATCAGTTTCCCCAAAGCAGATTCTGGCTTTGATCCAGAGATCCACCTGCACAGCAATGCATTGATGTACACATGCTTCTTCATGTGAAAAATAATTCTAAGGGAATAGATGGCTAGTTGTGAAATTCAACAAGATAAGAAGTGGATGGAGAGTGGTATGGAATGGGTGGCAAAGAGAAAACTAAGATGGATAAGAATGTCATGTAGTTCATTTTCTTAAAATTTGAACTGAGCAAAATGTGAAAATATTTCATTAAAAATATAATTTTGAACCCTTAAGTATGGAATCATATTTAGTGATAAATTAGAGTTTTCTTTCTTTTCCCCCTCATTTGTATAATCCTATGATAATGAGGTGGAGCATGATCAACCTCATACTAGACACAGTGGTAAATATATGCCATACTTCTGAAGAAGGAGGAGGAGGAGGAGGTGGTGCTTATAAGCCACCTAGAGTAGTCCCATGGTGAGATAGGTGGCAAATAAATTTATCAATCAATCAATTAATCAATCAATCAAATATAAGGTCTGATGATACCATGTTGTACCACTGTGAAAATTCTAGCACCTCCCTCTTTTTACTCTTAGATAATTACACTTTTTAAAGTCAACTTACATGGATAACTGTAGGTAAATAAACATTGTCATTTAGAATCTCTGAAATGAACTGTCTGCTCAATAAATGACGAATTGTCTGCTCAATAAACCCAGAAAACTGTGGAAGATTTATGCTGCTATAATTCATTTTTTCTACAACATTGTAGGCATCATCTTACATGTTTGCATACACTGTGAAAACAATTTCATAAACTTATGTTCTATTTAAATGTGTTTTCTTTACCATTGCATTCAAATCTTACCTAAAATAACATACTCTGATCTTTGGTTTGCTGTTAATACACAGTAAAAACAAAACAGGTGACTGAATGTTATGTGGGAAGTTATATAGGCGTATACATATAATTAACTGTATAATAGCATTAAATTTTTTAATACCTGCAACTGAACATGTTTTTCTTTAGATGCATTTTCAGTCACCCAGTGTTGACTGTTTTAAAATGCTTTAGGGGTGTGTACCTGTTCCAACAAACAGCATCAAAAATTCTTCCACTTATCTGAAATAATGTATGATATTCATACATTCAGCTGAACACAAGGAGTGGCTTCAAGCTGCATAGACAACAGGGGCCAACATGCAATTCTGCCTCCTATTTTTTGTGAACTTCATCCTTTGTTCTGAAGGACAATTTATTTTGAATCTCTCTGGGTACTATACAAAGCAGGATCCAGACCATATAGCTAGCTGTATCATATTCCTGCAACTGTGAGTAGAGTTTTCCTTCTCTTAAGTGTGGTTGGATATGTGGAAGATTGGAAAAAAGTGGGTAGAATGTGCTGTTCTCTATTTGAAACTCTCTCTGCGTTCAGCTGAACTATACACTGTTGGATTATTTAAAACTCCCTTGATAACTAAACTTGAAATATAAGTATTGTGGGAATAATAAGATGAACCACCTCACCCAAAATGTAGGAAAGAGATGTAAAGAGCCATGATGGCACAGTGGTTAGAATGCAGTAAAAAGGTAAAGGTAAAGGTTCCCCTTGCACATATGTGCTAGTTGTTCCTGACTCCAGGGTGGCGTTGCTCATCTCTGTTTCAAAGCCGAAGAGCCAGCGCTCTCCGAAGACGTCCCCATGGTCATGTGGCCAGCATGACTAAACGCCAAAGGCACACGGAACACTGTTACCTTCCCATCAAAGGTGGTTCCTATTTTACTACTTGCATTTTATTTTTATATTTTTCTACTTGCATAGTACTGCAGGCTAATTCTGCCCACTGCCAGGAGTTTGATCCTGACCGGCTCAAGGTTGATTCAGCCTTCCATCTTTCCGAAGTCAGTAAGATGAGGACCCAGATTGTTGGGGGCAATATGCTGACTCTGTGAACAGCTTAGAGAAGGCTGTAAAAGCACTGTGAGGAGGTATATAAGTCTAAGTGCTATTGCTATATTCTTCCTTCTTATTCTGAATGATTTCATTCTGATTGTAACCAATGGAAAATATTTTTGTATATTCTCACCAGAGCTAGGATGCATGCCTTCCTTTCCTGTTGGAGACTAGGAGGGTTACCTCTTGGCTGTCCTGTGCTCTGCCACCCTTTCTGTCCCCAGCTGACATTTGCCCTTTCCTTGCCTAACATCTGAGTGGGATTACATTCATGACAGCAACAGAGACTACCAGACCTGCTGTTGTTAAACGGGGTAATCGTGTGATATCTCATTTAATGATTGCATTGCTTAGGGACAGAGATACTGATTCCAGTTATGGTGGTTCAGCTAGGAACCACCTAAACTATATCTGATGACCCTGAATACATCATAGAATTGCAACATTAATATAATATATTGCTTTATATTATAAAATATAATATTTTATAATATTATAAAAATTGCTTTATATTTATAAAAAAGGCTATGTATGTGTCCATGTGCACTTATCTGTTTTTACAAACACTAAGCACTTTCTTGCATTTAAAACAGTGACAGTATAACATTAAAAATCATAACAGGCAATTTCTCAAAGGAAAACAAGTTACCTGTTCAGCTGTTTATTTTGGTACATTGGATTAATTTCCCCCCTCGTGCTTCACAACCTTCCCTCTTATAGAGTTAATAATTTTATAGTATGTTGTCAAAAAAATAAAGTTCAGATAATTAAAGGCCAATCTTCTTATTGCAATTCCTTGTGTTATGAAATCCAAGCAGATATGGAAAACGCTATAATTGCTGTTTGACACTTTAGATGTTACATTTCTCTAAACCCATAACCTTCAAGAGCTAAACTAATTTTATCAACCTTCCTCTGAAATTAAAAAAAGTGATCATTAGCCTCAAAGGAGCTGTGAATAAGTTTTACATATTGAAGCCTATGTGGAACTCCCATTCGACTCAAATTAAGTGATCAGTTTCTATTTAGAGGCTTTTTCCAATATATTCGATCCCCCAGGAGATCTAGAGCCGACCTAAAGAAAGGGGTTATAGTTACTTCTGTTAATGTTTGCAACAGCTTGAGCTATGTCATCTCACGTGGCTTAGGGAAATTGCTGCCAGCATAAACCAAATAATTCCCTTCCTCTGACCCTTAAGGATAGCTGGAGAGTGTAACTTCTCATTATTAAGATATCTGCTGTCCTGCTGTACCTCTGTGCCACCGTCTGCTTTGCAGTTGTCTTTTCAGCTGAGCCTCAAAGATTTTCTCCCTCCCCCCCTCCCCCCCTTCCCTCCC
>JANHFM010001010.1:0-11607 GCA_032468115.1 Grayia smithii
ACCACCATTTCTACAGTTTTGAGTGTGTTCAGTTCCAGATTGTTCTGATCACACCACGAGGCTAGTTGTTCAACCTCACGTCTGTATGCGGATTCATCACTGTCTCGAATGAGACCGATCACTGTTGTGTCATCTGCAAATTTCAGTAGTTCAACAGATGGATCATTTGAGATGCAGTCATTGGTACATTGTTGCTGGTTTCCTTAAGACTTATATTGACTGTTTCCTATGACTATCATTAAGTGTTGTACCTTATGATTCGTGATGAATGTCTCTTTTCTTTCATGTACACCGAGAGCGTATGCACCAAGAGAAGTTCCTTGTGTGTCCAATCACACTTGGCCAATAAAGAATTTTATGTTCTATAAAAGATACAGTTGATATAATGCCATCTGATCAGAACAAGACTGAATAGCTGGACTGTATTATGTAGCGCAGGCCCTGGGCCAATCTTCCATGCGGAATTAGGAAATTGTAGAAACTTGGATCATTCCGTGAGCTTTGTGGTTCAGTGCCTTGTCTTAGCTTGGTTACGTTCTGCGGAATGAACACAACGGCAGAGGCCTTTGGTGTGTGGCTGCTGTGAGAGACAAGTCGAAGAGTATCAAATCAACATTACCTCTTGGACAAAAAATATTCCTTTTTCTTTTTTCTGTCTCTGCAGATCCAGCAGAAAACTGAGATCAGCCTGCAGGAAACCAAAACCATCGTAAAAGGTTTTAAGTCTTTCCAAGCATTTAATCCACCAATTTGTACTTTTTCTGTCATCTATCTATCTATCTATCTATCTATCTATCTATCTATCTATCTATCTATCTATCATCTATCTATCTATCTATAGATCTATCTATCATCTATCATCTATCATCTATCTATCTATCTATAGATCTATCTATCATCTATCTATCTAACTATCTATCTATCTATCTATCAATCATCCATCATCTATCTATCTATCATCCATCATCCATCATCCATCATCCATCATCCATCATCCATCATCCATCATCTATCTATCTATCTATCTATCTATCTATCTATCTATCTATCTATCTATCTATCATCTATCTATCTATCATCTATCTATCTACGATCTATGTCTATAACCTATATTTATATACTGTCTATCTTGAACTTTGAGGCAACTTTAGGTGGCACAGTGTATTTGTGTGTATATATGTGTGTATATTTTATTTATTTATTTAAAATATTTATATGGATGTCCATCTTAAACCACAGTGTGAAGGTCAAAGCAATAGTAAAATCTGTAACTGTCCTATAGTTCAGCTAAGCTCTAGGCCTGGTCGAAGCAGTCTATGGAATATTCCCATTTTAAAATATCTTGATTTTGAAAAGATTTGTAAATCCATGAAAATGATATAGCTGGATTAGCAAGGTAAAATAATAATTAGTTATAGTTCACACTTTTGTGCTGTGCTTACAGATCTTTTGGCAGACTAAAAATAAATGACCCCAGGACACTGCAAATGTCATAAGTATGAGCCAGTTGGCAAGCATTCTTAATTTTGATTTCATGGCTGTGGAGATGCTGCAATGGTTGTTAAGTGTGAAAAATGGTCATAAATCACTTTTTTTCCCCAGTGCCATTCAACTTTGAACAGTCACTAAACAAATGACTGTAAGTCAAGGACTACTATAAAAGAGGAGTTAGCCAAAGTATTTGACTTTTTATTTATTTATTACCTGAAAAGCAACCTGCAGAAAATCCCTTCTCTAATTTTGAGGGAATAGAAAACTGATGTAATTGTTGATAGGTTATATACGAAAAAGAACTACTCTGTTTTGCATTTATGAAAGCACCCTCAAGTGTTCCATGTAATTCACCAACTATCTGGTTATCGCCGAAAGATATGTACTGAAGACATATACTTTTTTTTATCAAAAGTATTATAGAAAATGTGATGGTGTGTTATGGATCCATTTTCTTTGATTGCTTAAAGTAAGCATTTATTTATTCATTACAGATGTGCACAATGTCCAATTTCACAGATGGTTTACAAAAATAAATACAAATCATCTATAAAATTCTAATACCTTTCAAAAATAATAAAATTAACTACACAAAAATAAAAAATAACTAAATAAAAATAAACTGAATAAAATCCACAAAATAAAATAAACTACACAAAAATAAAAAAAAAACTAAATAATTTGTCTCTTGAGTTGACTTAAGTCAAGTGAAAACACCTACCATACTGTAACTATCAATGAACTAAGTAAGCAACAATCAATCGATCAGTTCAATGCTTAAAAAAAAAAAAACTTTGTACATCTGTAACTTCTTGCCCTACCACTTGCAGCTTGAATTCAGATCTTGATTCCCAGTTGAGGAAGAGTAAAAAGGAGACATCTTATGAGCTACTTTCATAAAACCCAGTGAATCATAAAATTACTTAGGGTTAAGCCCAGGGCTAAAATGCAGCCGGCTTCCCTACTGGCTCAGATGTGTGTGCGCCATGTACATGCTCGCTTTGCTTATGTGTATGCCATCATGACAGCATGGTTTTGACCCTCTGCGCATGCAAAGAGGATTCACAACTGGAACGTGATGACATTGATGTGGGTGGGTGGAGTCTCCCACTTCCAGTGCTACTGGCTTGATGAACCTCATGGTTCATCAAGTTACTGGCTTGATGAACCTCACTGGTAGCTACCAGTGCTACCATTACCTGTAAGCCAGATAGAGCAGGCTGGATTTCACTTCTGGTTAGGCCTCATTTTTTAAAGATGATTGGTCTGGATATAATCCCTCATTTCTAACCATAGAAAATTTAGTTAAGAAAATTTGTGCAGTTTAGTATTTTGGGATACAATAATAAAAACAATTTTATTACATTATTAGAATGTGGAAAGTTGTTCAGTAGTCTATTATTTATTAATAAATGACAAAGAAAATGCCTTTAAAATATATATAATAACATTAAAGTAACCTACAAAGCACATAAAACAGCCTGCTAAACACGACTACTATCCATGTGAACCAGATTATATGGAATTTGAGTAGAACTGTTGCCAAGATAGCAGCAACTATTGAAAATAGCTGCATAATGGATATACACAATGTAATTGCTAAGAATGTTTTCATTGACAACCATGGGGAGATACACAACTGATGGGTTTTCTAAAAAGCATGTAGTATCCTAAATTCTGATATGAAATAATATACTCAAAATTTCCAGATAAATGTACTAATCATATTATGGTGTAGAATATATTGAATATTTTAACCTTGCAACTTAATTCTCATACAATTACATAAAATGACTTTAGAAATGCATATTATTTTAGAAAATATACTTATATCATATGCTTCAAACTTACAGACAATGAGAGGAAGAGATGCATCCTGGAAGAAGGAACATTTTTTTTAAAAAAAAAATCAATGAATACCTTCATCCTGATACTTTAAATAAACAGCTCAGAAGGATATTAGAGTAAGTGTAACCCACTGCTACAGAAGAGTTAATGGGAAGTCTGTATACTCTCATATCAGACCATAATTTCACTATCACAATGGAAGATTTGGTGAAAATAGCATCCCACTTCCTTGCTGTGTCATTAATTATTTCATTCTCATTGGTGATGTTGTGAAGATTTTAAATCAGAAATTATGAATATTGTTTTGTGGGTAAAGAATGGGCCTCACCTTTCCAAATAGTTTTTCTACACCGGATCTGAACTCTTTGTTTTTCAGGCTGTAGATGATGGGGTTTAACATAGGAGTTAAAATGCTATACTGAATAGAGATTATTTTGTCCAGATCCGTGAAAGATTCTGAAGTTGGCTTCATATAGCGAATCACACCCGAAATGTAAAATAAGCCCACAACAATAAGATGGGAGCTGCATGTGGAAAAAGCTTTCTGCCTGCCTTCTGCTGATTTAATTTTCAGTATGGTTAAAATGATAAAAATATAAGAGACAAGTGTAATGAGAATTGAGCCAAAAGTAAATACTGTCCCAGATACTAGTAGAACAATGTAATTTGTGAAGGTATTTGCACAAGACAATGCCAAGAGGGAAGGAAGCTCACAAATATAGTGTCTGATTATATTGTTGCCGCAAAAACAGAGATTTAGCAAAGGTAGTACATTCAGTATAGCACAAAATAATCCAAGAAGCCAAGCTCCACACACCATTTTAATGCATATCTCTCTTGTCAAGTATCTGCTGTAATTCAAGGGGTCACATATAGCAACATATCGGTCATAACCCATTGCTGAGAGGATGAAGACTTCTGCCAAAACAATCTGGAAAAAGAAGGCAATCTGTGCAATGCATCCTTCCCAAGAAATTGTTTTCTGGTTTGTAATTAAGTTTGTCAGCATCTTAGGGATAACGAGTAAGGAATAACAGATGTCAACAAAAGCTAAATGGCTGAGAAAGAAGAACATGGGGGTCTGAAGGTGAAGCTCAGACCTGATCACTAATATAACACTTATATTTCCTAGGATAGTGAGTAAAAATATGATTATGATCAAAAAAAGAAAAATATCCTCTATGAGTGGATCATTTGAGAGTCCCAACAAAATAAACTCTACTATTGCAGTTTGGTTTTCTAGTTGAGCTGATTTGAGAACCATAGGATCTGTTGGAAAAGGAAACAAAAATGGTAAAATATCAAATTAATATTGAACTCTACATGGGAATTCATTATGCTGGGTCTCCTGTTTTTTTTTCTTCTTTCATAAGCAGACCAACTTAAGTGTTGTTGTTGTTTTTCATTTTCATATTGTCTTTGGCTATTTTCTTGACATTTTAATTCATTAATTATTTTAAAATATGCATGTTCTTAGTATCATTTGCATATCCAGCTGTGCTTTTATGTAGTAAGATATTTTCCTTGATTACTGCATTGAAATTCAAGTTCTCTGCACATGATACAAAAATTGTGTTTGAATTAACTCTTTTTTATTGTATTGTAACTCTTTTTTTTTATGTATGTCAAGGAAACCTGATTTTTAAGGAAAAGATTGATACACATTACTACAAATGTCTATGCAGAATTCAATCAAATATGAAATATTAAACTTTTTCTTTTGACAGAACTACCTCTTTGCCCCGCCCTGCCATTCTTGGCTCTGGGTTTTTATGACTTCCCATGTCAGTAAGAATTTGGACTATTCAGTCTTGCTTATGGGTTGTTATTTTTTTTTAATTATAGCCAAGCGTATATAAAGAAGTTATCTGTTGTGACAAATTGAAAAAAGGAAACATTAATGTTTAAAGATTATAAAAAAATATCTAAGTTGATATAGTATCTACATAGAATTCTTTATTGGCCAAGTGTGATTGGACACACAAGGAATTTGTCTTTGGTGCATATGCTCTCAGTGTACATAAAAAGAAAAGATACATTCATCAAGAATCATAAGGTAAAACACTTAATGATAGTGATAGGGTACAAATAAGCAATCGAATCATACTAGGAAGCAATCAATATAAATCATAAGGATATGGCAACAAGTTACAGTCATACAGTTATAAGTAGGAGGATATGGGTGATAAGAACAATGAAAAGGTTAATATTATCTTTGATCCTTGTAAAAGGGAGGGAATTGGGTGACAATTAAGATTAACTCCCTTATTTTAACAGAATATACTTACATGTAACTCAAAGTTTAAAAAATACTGAGTATTAAATTGAGGAAAATTAATGTTACTAGCCCCTAAAACATGGTTGTGTTCAATCATGACCTATATGCAACAACCAAATAATTCAACTGTAATATTGCAACTCAAATTAGGTTTGATTGAAATAATATTTTGAGAAAGATTTTCCATATTTCCCCCATTCATCTGACTTTAATTCTGTTGAGTATTGCACTAAGCTGTGAAAGAAGACCAACCTGCATTAGAGAACTGCCTTGTTCATAAAAATACTTTCTTTTCTCTTAACTCATGGTCCACATTAGACATGCAATTACCTTGTAGGAAGTAGTTCTGTTGCAGTAAAGAAATGCTCTGTATCTTTTACACCCTCATCTAAATGTGCAAAAGACTTTCTTTGAGCAAGATAATGAAAAAAGGGAAGAGTTCATCCTATTTGTTCTGGAATTCAGGGCAGAGGAAACCAATTGGGAATTGATCATCCCCAGATAAAAATGCCTGAAGGGTAAACATGTCAAAGATATTTTGCTTTCCTGGTTTTTTATTTTTTCATTTAAAGTCATAGTGTAAATATACATGTTATTTGTTATTGTTATTGTTTCTGAATCCACACAACATAAAGAATGATATATGAAAGAAATGCATTTTCTGAATTAAATCAAATTATTTTCAATCTCCATAAAAACCAAGACACAAAAGACAATGAAGGATAAAAGCCACACCAAAATTTAGAATACTTTTGAATAAGTCCAGTGTGAGTCAGGGATGGGTTCATACTACTTATCCCACATACTATCACTGGTGTAGTGGTTAAGGCACAGAATTAGAAACTGGGAAACCTAGGCAGCATCACTTCTTCTCTTTCTCAATTTCATTACATGCAGAGGATTAGGGACAGCCAATCTTTCTCGGCACTAGGAGTCATTAAGTATTAGCACTGACTTGAAGAAACACAGGTGCAAAGTCCAATCTATTTGAGAAATTCACCCTTGAGTTTTGTTTTTAATATTTTCATATATGAGTGCTGCTTCTCCATACTGTTATGGAGCTTCATGATTTGACAAGATTTGTACAAATGGGCTTGTTCCAGTTAAAGGTGTATTAAAGGAATAAATTGGGTAATCCAACTCAGCATGAAGTATTGGAGTAAAATAAGATGTAGCCCACATTCCAGATAACATTCTATCTGTACAGCATTATTTTCATCCTTTTTTTTTATGTGTTTGTGGGATAAATTATTATTTATGCTCTTTATGCACATGTTTTGGAGGAATCCTGGATTGGTATAAGATCCAATAGATACATAATGATATTCTATTCTGAGAGACTAAAATGCAAAAAATAAAGGTATGGTACACATCATTTACTATAAATAGCTAATAAAAGCACTATTATAGGCATATGGCAACAAAAAAGAAACTAATGGATATTTTTTCTCTATTCTTTAAAAAGTGGTTCCTTTCGCTAATTTTGAGAACAGATGTTATTGCTGACAGGTTATACTGTAAACTAAAAGAAACTAGTCTTTTGTTATCTTTACTCAAGCACCATCAAGAGTTGAAAGTAATTCATGCAAGATTTGGTTGAGTTATCTCCAAGAGATATGTTGGATGAATCCTTTTTGTTATCATCAATATTATGGAAAAGATGATGTTGTACAGGTGAAACTCAAAAAATTAGAATATCATACAAAAGTTCATTTATTTATTTATTAATGCAACGTAAAAGGTGAAACTGATATATGAGATAGACTCATTACATGCAAAGCAAGATAGTTCAAGCCTTGATTTGTCACAATTGTGATGATTATGTCTTACAGCTCATGAAAACCCCAAATTCACAATCTCAGAAAAATAGAATGTTACATGAAATCAAAAAAACAAGGATTGTACATAGAACAATATTGGACCTCTGAAAAGTATAAGCATGCATATGTATTCATGAAGTACTTGGTTTGGGCCCCTTTTGCAGCAATTATTTATTTATTTATTTAATTTATTTTATTGCATTTATATGCCGCCCCCTGTCCCGAAGGACTTGGGGCAGTTTACAAATTAAAAGCACAATAGATACCTAAAAGCAGAAGTTAAAAATAAATGCAATAATCTAACCCCACCAATTAAAACAGATAAAAGTTAAAACACACATAAAGTTAAGAAACATATAAAACCCATCGCATAAGCCGATTTGATCGAAAAGCCATGTCTTCAGATTGCGGTGGAAGGAGCGGAGGTCAGGAGCGGTCCGGAGGTTGGTGGGTTCGAAAAGGTTGCTCTGGATGTCGCCGGACAAGGTAAGCCTTCATGTGGACTAGTGTTCCCTAACCCCGATAGAGCCACTTCCGCTGTGGTGCCTGTTCCATCCTCCTCTCCCTTGGGGACACTCCGTTTTGTTCCCTCTCTCTGATTTTGGGGTGTCTTTTCATCGATAGCCAGAGGTAACCTTGACTTAAAAACCACAAAATTTCTGTTGCTATGCAAGGTGGCTTTTAATTGGTCTCTCCACACGTCATCCATAGTGAAGCGTGCAAAGCAGCACCTGCATTTCCTGCATCGGATGAGGAGACCACCTGGCCACTTTTTACAGAGGCACAACTGAGAATGTTTTAATAAATGACATCCGTGTTTGGTGTGGTGCCTGCAGTGGCTCTGATAGAAAGTCCATACAGAGAGTGGTGAGGACAGTGGAGAAGATTATAGGAAGCTCGCTTCTTGTCATTCAGGATACTGCTTGTAAGCGCTATGTGCGTAGAGTTGCAAGCATTGTTAGAGACCCCGCACAGCCACTTCACAGTCTATTGCCTCCCCTCTTGGGAGGAGGTTTTGAAGTATTTCTAGCAGGACTACCGGATTCTGTAATAACTTTGTTCCCTATGCCATCCGTCTGGTAAACTCGCGGGATTCTTTTCTCGCCACTTACATGTATACATTCCAACTAGACCAGTGGTTCTCAACCTTCCTAATGCCGCGACCCTTTAATACAGTTCCTCGTGTTGTGGTGACCCCCAACCATAAAATTATTTTCGTTGCTACTTCATAACTGTAATTTTGCTACTATTATGAATCGTAATGTAAACACCTGAAAGGCAGGTGTTTCCTCGACCTTCCTCACAAGCGCAATGGCCCACATCTAACGAAAATCAGGGTCTACGGCGCCTACTTGGAAATAGGACCTATTAGACTCACCTGGAGACGGAAAGAGGAGCGGTGTCTCAATTCCTAAGACCATCAGAAATATGTGTTTTCCTATGGTCTTAGGCAACCCCTGTAAAAGGGGGTCCTGACCCACAGGTTGAGAACCACTGTTTTAGTTGATGGGTAGGGATGACAACTACTACTACCTCTACTACTACTACCACTACTAAACTAAGAAATGCTGACAAAGGGGAACTGAATTAGGAAAAACATTCAAAGCCTGATTCACTTCTCCCAGGCAATATTACTAACCCTGAAAAGCCTACTTCCTCAAAATCAAGCAATCTGTTTTGGAAGACCCATTACCACAAGGAACCAAACACAAGGCAGATAAACCTAAACACCATTAATAGATTACAATTCAACCAAAATGGTGAACCCTCCTCAAAAATGGATTAAATCCAACTATTCTTTTGGAGATTTAATTTTGGTTTATTTAACTGCATGACAACAGAGCATGAGGGCTCATCATTAGGATGAGCAGTCCTAATCTATCTATCTATCTATCTATCTATCTATCTATCTATCTATCTATCTATCTAACATCTATCTAACATCTATCTATCATCTATCTATCTCTATCTCCTCTCTCTCTCTCTTCTCACATACATTTGTTGTTTGTTCATTTTTTTTAAAAAATCCAATCTTTAAGGAAGGAAGGAAATTGAAACCAGATATAGGGAAGGACAACATGTACAATGTTTAATGTTATCACCTAATATATTTCTCAGTAACATGGAAGCAAAATTCTGAGTCTTAATGCAACTAAAAGAGCAGTGATGTCTTGCCAGCTCCAGTTCCACAGACACATTCCTAAGGAACTGACAGTCTCCCCAGATCTAAAGTATTTCATAAATATTTTCATCTTTGCCTTTCTATTCATTATCTGTACTGCAAAACACTGGAAGACACTGGGATCAAAGAACATCTTTTAAGAATGCCCAATAAAACAATTTTGCATACTTTTTAAATATATGCACTTAAAGAAAATAACTTTCAAATAGGTTGGTGTGTTCTTTTTAAAAAAATAATATTAGAATAAGAGCAAGAAAGGAATGCCACTATACTTTAAGATTGAAGTACAAAGGCAACATGTTATATATATCAAAATTGCGTTGAACATGCAGATGGCTGTCTGACAAGAAGCATATTTTACTTCCGAGGATACTTCCTTTAAAGTTTTCCATTGAAGCTGCAATTCTGTGATGCTTAGGGTTTTTTTAAATACATCTAATTCAATGTCTTTGTTCCCAGAAGTATTAAATCTATAAGACAAAAAAATTCTGTTTCGTCAAATATATTATGCCATTGGGAATTTGTATTTCAATAAATATTTCAGACACAATTTGGAAACACACTGACAAAGCATTAAATAAGAGAATACAAAATCGCTATCATAGTAGGCTTAACCCACAATTCCCTTTAAAGCAGAGGTGGGCTTCGCATAATTTAACAACTGGTTCACCCAAAATCAAAAATGTGAGCAAGACCATGCCTTGTGCACGTACGCGCTGGGTCAAAAACATGGCGATTGTATAAGATGGGATAACGCCAGGGCAGGTGGGCAGGCCCAGCTGCTGGCCGTAACTACCAGTTCGCGAGAACCGGTCCAAACCAGCTGAATCCCACTCCTGCTTTAGTTGAGATTCACCCATAAGTATAGAAATGTTAGAGAGAGAGAAAAAAAGGAACTAAATTGTGACGATGCTTGATGGCTTTCAAGGAACACCCCTTCCTTACAATTAAAAATTTCAACCTGCCAATGGATTTTTGGTTGAATTTACTACCAAAAGACCTCTATTTCACATAGCAAACCACTTCTAAAAATATCAGAAGGAACCTATTATCATTATATATTTTCACACTATAATGTTGAGAATCACGAATGAAGGTAAATATGCATGTTCCAGGATAATGTTGCAGGATCCAATCTGGGATGGTCACCAAGGCTTTGTCTTCCGAGCTTCCAGACTCATGATGGAGCTCATCTTGAAGACAAAAACTTTGGTCCCGGTGACCAACTCAGATTGGATCTGACAATTGATTGGATCCAAAAGATTGGATGTTGAGAATCGCAAAGAATAAGTGCAAATCCATGAGTGCTCTTAGAGGTGGTGCAGGATCTTGGCCCTTAATTGAACCTGTACTGCAGCTGTTCCCACAAACCCTAACATACGATAATGTACAACAAAAAATTGCATTCTTCCTGGATGTTCACATACATTGGCAGCAACACAGCTACTCTCAAATTAGAACTAATAAAAAAATGCTGAGTACACTCTTCATTATTGTAATTTGGAACTCAAAAATCTTGAACCTTTAGATAAAGGAGAGCAGAAAATGCAATAGTGAAAAGGTAGCATTTATTGGGTTTTTTTAAGATATATTTGTTGAGATAGGGTCTTGCCTCATCCATGAGACACAATATTGGATTCTAAAGATAATTTTAAAACCAACCACTTAAAGGTGAGCTCATCAAAGGAAGGGAGGCATGAGCCAAGGAAAGGAAAAGTACGTTTTTGCCTTCTCTTAAGAAACTTCAGCCAAAGACAACAGCTGTTGAAATTTATACATCTGTCTCCTTTCACATATTGTTTTAGTAATTTTTAAATTGTTTAAATAGATATTAAGCTGGTAGGCATTAGATTGATGGTTACATGTTCTACCATATATCAGAGACCCACTGTTACAAATATTTTATTATTATTATTATTTAAACTTATATCCCACCCTTCTCCGGAGACTCAGGGCAGCTTACAATTTTGTAAGCACAAATTAGTGTG
>JANHFM010001011.1:13328-27951 GCA_032468115.1 Grayia smithii
CTAATCAAGGAGAGAAGCAACTTAGAACTAAGGAGAAATTTCCTGACAGAACAATTAATCAGTGGAACAACTTGCCTACAGAAGTTGTGAATGTACCAACACTGGAAGTTTTTAAGAAGAAGTTGGATTATTTGTATGAAGTGATGTAGGGATTCCTGCCTGGGCAGGAGGTTGGACTAGAAGGTCCCTTCCAATTCTGGTTCTGGTTCTGGTTCTGGTTCTGGTCTATTCTATTCTATTCTATTCTATTCTATTCTATTCTATTCTATTCTATTCTTTGATACATAAGGCCAAAATAACTGCTTTACAGCAGTGAGTTTCATTATAAATAACCTGACAAAACAAACCTGAGATTTTGAGAACTCCACAACGTTGTAGCTGACATTGTTTAAAAGTGCCAAAGAATAAACTCCTAAACCAGCGTCTTTTGTCCTCCATATTTGATCAAGCAGTTGGGCAAGTTCCAAAACTCTCCCTGCAGTGTCCACAGCTATTAGGACATTTCCATCACCCCTCAATGTTTCCAAAATATTTGCTAGAGATAAAAAGACAACGAGTAAATTACAATATTGAAACCCTTATATATACAGAACTTTCTTGTTAATAATCAGAGGAAAAACCAAACATCATCAAGAGTAACTTCTAACCTACATGTGATAAGTAGCAATTTGATGCCTTAACATAAATGACCCAACTACAAAACCTTTTAAAATAATTTCTGGAAAAAAACCATGCAGCAGACAGTATCTAACTAAAAACCATACAACACCTGTCAACTAAATGATAACTAAGGTTACCATTTAGAACTTTATCTCAAGCTCAATTACTACAAAAACCTGTTTTTATGGTTCTGGAGAAAAAGTCTAAATATTTGTTTTATAGATTTCTAAAGCTTTAAGACAGAAGGCTAGATGATTCTATACTTAATATTAAATATTAATATTAAAGAAAAGCCCTTAGCATACTTAACATTTTATTTTAATGCCACGAAAAGAATGGCTTTTCATAGCTAAAGTAATATTCATGTGAGGAGAGGCACCTTTTCAAGTAACATAAAAAACCAAAAATATATTCTGAATATCCATCAAAAATATAATATTTCCATTAAAATTAATTTATGAAATAAAATCAGTCATGTTTCACTTGAAATATGCATACACAGTCCCCTTTCAAATTAAAACTGAAATTATTTCTATTTTCGAGGTCAGGGGTCAGCAACCTACGGCTCTTTCACCCCTCTGCTGCGGCTCCCTGTCACTCAAGCACAATGTGTGACATCTGCTGGCACATGATTTATTGAGCTTTTCAACCCCTGGTAGGCCAACAATGGATAAATCCAAATCAGAAGAAAACAGAACATTTAATTCAACTACATATGCTAGTTTTGTGGCTGCTTAAGAAATAGTTACAGAAAGGGTTTTGTGGCTCCCGTTGTTCTCTTTTCTGTGGGAAACAGATCCAAATGGCTCTTTGAGTGTTTAAGGTTGCCGACCCCTGTTCTAGGTCATTACTGATCTTATCCAAACATTGATGAACATTACATAAACAAGAGGATGAAATCCTTGTCAAAAACAAAAAGCAATCCATCCTGAATCCCATACTAAATTGTTATTTCATATGTGTCACAAAATACATACTTAGCAGTTGCTCATCTCTTTGTTTCCGCCTTGGCTGTACATAAGTAGCATTGAACGAATCAGTGATGAGCAAAGAAGGTCTACTTAACATTTCCAAGGAACATCCATTTAAATGACTGAAAAAGAAGTTATATCAATTTCAGTGTATAATTACACAAATATGACAATTAAAACTTGCTGAAAGTAAGATTCTCTAATTTTCAAAAACGTCAATTTTTATTAGAACACACAATTGTAATCATGAATTTAAATGCATTTATAAATGTAAATAATTTTTTATACAAATGTACCTGGTGCTATAAAAATTACAGATATAAAAAAGTCAAATTTCTCTGCTGCAATTTAAAAATAAATAGTGGAAGGAAATGGAAAAAATACAGTTACTAAAAAGTCACTAGAAGGCTATGGTTCTTATCACTTTAGTTTTGATATCTGAGCTCATGAGGTCATAACAATGAGAATATAATTTAAAAAACAAAGTAAAGAAGGAAAAGCGTATAGAACCAATTTATCTGAAAAGAATGTTTTAAAGTTCATTCTTAAAAAAGGAACAAATGTTATAAACAGATTTAAAACATGTCATAATTAAGAATAATTTAAATTTAGCATTTTCTTCCATGTCAGATTTCCAATTAGTTTCACTTTTGTAACATTTGTGAATTCTCAAAATAAAGGTGTAATGACATCCTAAAGAAATGAATATAAAACAATACATTATCCTATAAATAAAATCTGATCTACCACTGTTGACATTATAGACAGTTCTGTAGGTAAAATATGGAATCTACTTCTATAATTAAAGTAGAGACAACACTTCTATAATTAGAATATGGATGACACTGTAACACATTTCTAAATTTATTGCCTTTTAAAAATTAAAATTAAACATTAGGAAACTTATTTTCCCTCTCCCAATTAGATAGCATATTTTAAAAGGAGAGTTAAAGAAACCATCTTTAATTACTTAGTAGAGCTGTGCAGCACTTCTGTTTCAGAAGGAAAAATCACACATATAAGAAACTTGATAAACCATGTTTCTTTTCATGGAATCATACTGGAAGTAAGGGTTCACCGCACAATGCTAGGAAAAGCCTTCGGTGATTTATGAATTTGTTGACAGGTCCTGCAGGAGAATCCTCATGTGAAGTATCTTTTCTCCTTCAGGTCAAAATTTATTTTGAAACTGACAACTGAACAATGGCATTGCAGAATGTAGGAGGATATCTTTGATTGAGAAACATTATGCATTTCTTAAGGCATTTTAAACATAAGAGCCAGGCAAAATATTACATCTGAACTCTTTGATTCAAGATACAAATATAGAACATTTCCGGGTTTTTTGTTTCACAATGCCCCTTCATGCCAGAGATCAGACATAGGCTGCCTCTGCAAAATGAAATAGCAGAGCAATGCTTTGTACAGCTCTTTAAGTGGTTCTTCATGTGAAATTATGCTTTTCTGATGTTCCAAACATCAGAGAATCTTTTTCCATCTTAAAATATTTCTCAAGAGCATTTTCCTTCAATTACAGATTGAGAAACCAACCTCAAGGAGTGTTGGTATTTCTAATAGAACTTCTTTCAGAGGAGGCATGCTTAGGACTGCATAAAAATATCACTGACCTAAGTTGCATTGATATCTGCATTTCAGCCTCTTGTGTTATTTGCATGTTCATGTATTAGGTCACTGCATTTAAACTTGGTGGCTGAAGATTTTTGGGAGAAGAGTCTGCACTCAAACGTGAATGGGGTCATAAAAGTAGATGGCCCAAAGAAGCAACTGGAACAAACAGAGAAAATGGGTATGTAGGATGCAGGCAGAACTGAGAGCAGAGTTAAATAAGTCATCAGCCTGGAGTCCTTACATTGCCACAAATGGTCCAAGTCCAACCCCTCTTAAATTCCATTGAACCTTATCTGGCACCAATTTAGTAGTGAGCTTCAGTTGACTAGATTCTTGCATAATGGCTTGAATTAATCCTTTGTGCTGCAACTTAAGGTATGGTCCTGATCCTTCACGCTTGATAAGGTACTTTAAACTGGAGATAAGATATATTGTCTAAATTTGCCACACTTTTGCTCTGCATATAAAACAAAGCAAATATATTCAGTATTGTCTTCAAGTGAGGCAAAAAGAAAATTCTACAATTTAATCTTATCCACACTATGCATATACACACAGAGACAGAGACAGAGACAGAGAGTTTTCATTTGGTGATTTCAGATAATTAGAACTATTTCCAAGCAATTGACTTGCAAAACTTCATTAGCAAGTCACACAACTGGATTTTGAAAGCAAAACTAGAGTTGAGGATTCTAGGCGCAACATCAAGGCATAAAAAGGACCTAATTACCATCAATATTTAAAATTTGTGCTCCAATACTTAACTTCAGAGGATACTAAAGCCCCAAATTATTTGAAATCAAATACTTTAAGAAATCCTCGAATTATTATGCCATCAGAGGCAGGAGCAACTTTATAACAATCAGACCAAGGATTTATAATATGCATCCATAGGTTTAGACAGGATTAATTATTTCCTAGTCCTACTAGATTCTGGAGCTTTGACTGTCCATTACAAACCAACTAGGCTGCTCTAGACCAGACTTGGTCTAGAATCATATATTGATCTTATTTGACAGGTCTTTGCTTGTAGTTTCATCTATGGTCCAATGTAGTTTAGTGTGGTGATTTCAAAAGGTCTTTCAAGTGATGCCCCTCCAATGATGACATGTTGTCTAACGAAGCAAAATGAAAGCAGCTGCATCTTTTCAGTTTTTACAGAATCTTTAAAAGCAGACTGTTGTAAGATACCACTGCCCTGTGATCAAAATGTTCCCTGATATAAGGATACTATAATAATTGTCTTTTGACACAGATGCATACATTCGCATGTAGGATTGTAATGTTTGTTTATTTCTAGGCATCCATCTAGGCTCTTGATAGAAGAACAATATTGGCTTAGAAACCAATTCCTCAACCTTAAATCTGTTTCGTAGTATTGGAAGGCTGTTCCATCTTGAAACATGGTAAGAATACTTGTGAATATTAAAATGTGGCACCTGGAAATTGTTCCAACAAAAGTATCTAATGACTTAGTTATTAGTTTAATTTAATGATGGTTTACTTTTGCTTTGGCCTTTCAGGGTCATGCTGACAATCTGTTTCGCTATATTCTTTATAGTATTTGCATTCCGATATGGCCTTTTGCACCTGAAGAATTCAAAGGTAACAAAATGCCAGCTAGGAATTGCTAAACTTGCCTAAACAGATGTTAAAATCCACAGTCAAATATGCCCTCATTTTTTTCCCTTTCACTCACTCTCCTAAAGGTCAGACTGAAGTTTTATATAATAACAATAACAATAACAATAATAATGATGATGATGATGATGTTGATTTACATTTTTGCCTCTAGAAGATGACTCTCTAATGCAGTGTTTCTCAACCTTGGCCACTGGAAGATGTGGATTTCAACTCTCAGAATTCTGGGAGTTGAAGTCCACACATCTTCCAGCGGCCAAGGTTGAGAAACACTCAATGCAAAGGATTTAACCTTCAATGCCCATCCATTTACTATTTTTCACCTTCTAGTTTCTATTCCAATGGGAGTGAAGGAGGATCTTGACTGGTAATAAAGAATACAAGAACATGAGTTTTCAATTGGAGATTATCTGTGAATATATATTACAGATTTAACTCACCTTCCTGATTCAGTGATGCCAGCTAGTATCTGGGGAAAAAAACTCAGCAATCTTCAAGTCTTTTTCTTCCTTTCATTGTAACAAGGATGATCTTTGTAAACAGCACTACAATTCAAGTGTTTGAAGCTGATTTCCTAATATGAAATATTTATAGGCTAATGTAGCAACTCTATTCTCTCTTTTTCCATTTCCTTTTGTATAGAGAAGTTACCACTCCACTTCACATATTAATGGTAACAATACAATTTAAATACATCCTAATTATAATTGTCACTCTATATGTATGAGTAGACTCATAGAATGGATTTTTCCATGTTCTGATCTAACTCCTCATTTGGTATAGGAATTAAACTAACCTTGACAAGTGACATCCTGTGCTATAAGAATCTCATCATCTCTTTAAATCAGGAGGACCAGCTTTGGCAACTTTAAGACCTGTGGACTTCAATTTCCAGAATTCTGTAGCCAGCCTTGAATTCTGGGAGTTGAAGGTCATAGGTCTTAAAGTTCCCAAGGCTGAACACACGCCTACTTTAAATGATTGTTTGTGCTGTCATAATGTTTGAAAGTGAATATGTGTGTGGGTGGTTATTTAATCTGATGTTATATAACGTATACAATCATGTGCACATTTTAAGGACCCGAATATATAATTATCACCAGTCTTCAACTGAATCAATCTGCTGCTAGAATGGCAGTCATCAGTGAAATTAATACACTGTAAGTTCTTCTCATTGGTTCCCATCTTCTTCATGGAATTCTCTTATACTTTGGAAGTATAAGAAATGATTTAAGGGTGAGACAAGCTTTAAGGGGTAGTCCCACAACAAAAGCTGAAGTCCACCAACATAAACATTTTATATAATTTGATTTAATATCTCACATAACTGAAATCTTAATAGACTACTGTTACTGAAAGAATAAAAACAACAGTTGTATAGCGTATTTATAAATACGCTCAAGAAAGAGATGAGAATCAAACTATATAACAACATCCTCTAAGTATATTGAAGGCACTTACATTCATGCCAACAGCTTTTGTAGATAATAGTGATTTGTCAGTATTCGCCTTTCCTGATTTTGGGCAGGAGCCTCAATAGCTTTTCTGCTTCCTTCTGGCCTGAGATGAAATTTATTGGCATGATCCCTTCTACAGCTCATAATACGAGGCAGCTTTCCATTCTCATTATAGTGACTGATACAGGAAGTTTCCTGCATCAGATCAGATTATATGTTAGATCAGTTCTGCTAGAGTAAGCATTTAGAAGTAGATACAAAACCCACATCTGTCATTTCTTCTCTTTTTTTAGTCTTTTTACAAATACCAGTTCCTATCCTCCTTTCCCACCAGTTTTTTTTTTCTTTCCTTACAAAAAGAAAGTTAAAATCCATCTTGAAACTCATTGAATGGTTTTAATTGCTTCGACCCACCTATTCCATAGTAGAGTATTCTACTAAAAATACAAAAAGGAACGAAGGAGTGCTGTGAATACTTTCAGTTCATGGATACAAGGTAGAACATTACTATAACAATGCAAATATTTTATATTTTAATTATTGTACATACTTTGGGGGGAACAAGGAGAATTGTCCTATGCCAGAAATCTAGCATAAATTATACTCTTCAAGGATGGTGTGTTTTTTTTTTAAATCTAGGAAAAATATTTTGAAAGGCTTGTATAAAAGCAAGAAACAGAGCTACTAATCTTCTGGTTAAAACATAACTGTGAATATAACTAATAAAATTACTTTCTCTTTTTTCTTTTTTCTTTTTCTTTTTCTTTTTCTTTATTTTTCTTTTTTCTTTTTTTTTGGTAGTGTTCTTTATTACCAGCAAATTTCTGTTAAGCATCCACATATGGCAAAACAGGAGGTTTTTCTTTGTTTAAAAAAGTATAAAGCTGCTTAAAAGATAATGTAAGCAGGCTTCTACTTCTTCCCTGTATTTCTGATTCACTCCATGGGACATCTTAATCCAGCAGAATACATTCAGAAGAGAATAGGGAAAACTGAGGGAAAGATCTACTCTTCTACCAAATTCTATTCTGCAGCAGCCGTTTGGCACTGAATTAATTCCACATTCTCCAAGTCTCTTGCAGAATATTTATTCTTTCCTTCCTGACTGTGCTAAGGCTTTGTAATTTGCATGCAAATTACCAGTGTATAACAAATGTATAAGGAATCAAGCTGGTGAGGCAGGAACCTGTAGTATCAAGGCTAAAACAAATCTACAAAGCTAACAAAGGTCAGGTATATCAAAACCCTTAGGTCAGGTGCATCAAAGCCAGGTGCATCAAAATTTACTAAAATCAGTGCAACAAGGTCAGGTGTATCAAGACTATTAAGATTAAGTGCATCAAGGCCATCAAGATCAGGTACAATATTTCAAGATAACAGTATCTTGTCAAGTATCTGTTCACTTAGAAAAGTGGGAAGAAAAAAATGCCATACTATTTAAACTATAGGGATAAACCTATAAAGACAACGACTTATTTGCATTGCAGGAGGCAAATTTTCTCTGTGTACATGGGTTGATTTTTTATTATTATAAAGTACCTAATCTATTGTACTATATTTCATGAGTAAACCTACTGCTAAATAAGAATTTTAGTGGCAAGAGAGCTGTGACATACTCTAATGAAACATAGCTTTTAGCAGAATAACAGAGTTGAAAGAGACCTTGGAGGTCCAATCCGCTGCTCAAGCAGGAAATCCTATAACATTTCAAATAAATAGTTGTCCAATCTCTTCTTTAAAATCTCCAGTTTTGGAGCACCCACAATTTTTGGAGGCAAGTCCTTCCACTGATTAATTGTTCTAGCTGTCAGGAAATTTCTCCTTAGTTCTAGGTTGCTTCTCTCCTTGATTAGTTTCCATCCATTGCTTCCTGTCCTGCATTCAGGTGCTTTAGGTTGACCCCCTCTTCTTTCAAATCAAATAAAATCAAATCTTTATTGTAAATGCACAACATGTGTACAATGAAACTGAATGAGCCTCCCTTCATGCAGCCACACACACACCTGAAAATACAGAATACTTCTCAATAACTCAATAAATAAAAGAAAAAAAAATCCCTAAACTCAAATAACACATTTTGTGGCAGCACCGATTATCATGTCACCCCAATCCTTCTTTTCATTAAGCTAGACATACCCAATTCTTGCAACTGGATCACATGTTTTATCCAGTCCTGTAAACATTTGTTGCTCTTCTCTTCACTCTTTCTAGAGTCTCAACGTCTTTTTTTATATTTTTAAGGAAGTTCCAAAGTGAGAATCTGTTCAGTGAAGCTGAGTTTTCCTTCTTTAGTTCTTCTCAACCAGTATAGATAGTAATACAAAATCACTCTTTAGGTGTACACTTTAGACAACCCTTGAAAAATAAAAGGAAAGGAACACAGAGTGGTTTTGTTTGTTTGTTTGAATGCTGAATTAACTCCTTTTTTTCACTCTCCAGGATCACACTGGAGTTATCCTACCAAACTGAAAATCAGATGGGTCCAACATTAACAAATGATCTCAAGTTTTACCTCATCCATTACAAAGAAGGCCTTGAAAAGAATAAGTTCTTGTCCCTTGCACTTCCTATCCTACATGCTTTTGTTAAGTCCAATAAACTTAAAGTAGGATTTGCTCAGAATGACTCCATTCTTCTTAAGGCTTGACTAAAAAAGGAAATAAACAGTTCAGTTAGAAAAGAAGAATGCTCTGGAAACAGATAAGGGTTCCTCATTCAGCAGCTTCTTTCAAGGGATAATTAAGGATTTCAAAATAACAACTGTAATAGGAGCAAAATGGCAAGCATATACATCCACCTGTAACAATAATAATCAAGGCACAATTGTCTTTGAATGCCACTCCATTCTTCTACATCTTGTACAAGAGTACCCTCCTGATTATATCTGCCTTGAAATGAGCTCTGATTTAGAGGGATGAATATTTGCATTGACCTTTTAGTTCTTTCTGCTGCCACTCCTTTTCTGCTCTGGCATGAAACATTTTGCAATCTTGGAGACAAAATGTCAGAACCATCATGAATTGAAAACAATGTGGAAGATGGTCATATCGCTAGTCTACGCTGGATGATGAAAAAGCAAAGAATATCTAAAAGACGTCTACATGTGCTTCGTTGGTTACACAAAAGCCTTTGACTGGGTTGACCATGACAGGCTCTGGAACTGCCTCAAAGAACTGGGAATATCACCACACAACATCTCACTCTTTCACTTATTGTACTCTGATCAGTGAGCCACTGTAAGAACAGAATGTGGAGACACAAAATGGTGCAGAATTGGAAAAGGCACTTGGCAAGGTTGCACTATACTATTCACCACGTACACAGAAATGGTTATGAGAAATGCACATGTGGAGGAAACTGCCACTGGGATTAAAAACAATGGTAGGAATCTGATATGCAGATGATACCACCATTGTTTGTAGAAAGCAAGGATCTGGAGGGACCAATGCTGAGAGTTAAAGATAAAAGTGAAAAACCTACATCATCAAGAAAACAAAGATGACAGCTGCAGAGAACACATAGGTCAAAGTGCAGATTGTCAAGAAGACCATCAAAATAGTTAAGGATTTCATTTTCCTGGGCTCTAAAGTTGACCAATATGCTGACTGAAGCCCTGAGATCAGAAGGTGCACTTGGAAGAATTGCATTATCCAACATGAATAACATCTGAAAGAGTAAAGACATCAGCCTCCAAACCAAATGCAGATTTATTATTGCAATAATTTTTACAGTTGCTATTTATGGTTGCAAAACATGAACTATAAAAATGGCAGGTAAGAGATGGGTAGAATCCTTTGAACTGTGGTGCTAAATAGGACTATTATGCATCCCCTGGACTGCAAAAATAACAAGTCCTAGATGAACTTCACCAAAAATATCACTTGAAGCCAAGATTGCCAAACAAAGGTCAGGTCATACAAGCTGATTCACTGGAAAAGTCAATCATGCTGAGAAGGATTAGTGGAAAAAGGAGAAGGGTCACCCTAGTACCCCTTAGCTCGACACTATAAAGTACAGGTGTCAAACTTGTGGCATCACATTGCCATCACCTGATGTTTCATGACGTTTTTCCCATTCATGGAGAGTGGGCATGGTCTGTGCATGACCCATCCGGCTCACGGGCAGCAATTTTGACACCCCTGATATAAAGGATGACACCAGGATGACCATGGCAGATCTTAAGAAGGTGATGGGAAACAGAGGGGCATGGAGAGTCCTGATCCATAGAGTGGCTAAGAGTCGACACAGCTGAATGGCTGATGACAACGACGTGAAAGATGGAGTACTGGAGAAGACATTTTGGGTGAGTACCAGATCATTTTATGTCATCTGCTCTTTTTATCACAGAAGCCTATGATCATTCTCTCCTTTTGAGCCTTTTGAGAAATGACTGTACATACACTTCAGAGTTATTTCTCTCTCTCAAAAATAATTATGCATAAAGGAGAGAATGGCCCTATTTCTCCCAGTGGAGTTTGGATATTGATATCTAATGCAAATTCTTTAATTTTTACTTCTCAGCATACATTTTGACCATTGAGACAAAAATGGAGAAATGAAAAATAATTTTAAATTAATAGTACTAATTCTTCTGCAAATATTCATATTGCATCTTTTCATCTGGTGTATCGAGTGACAACTTGTGTTGAGATGTGTTAAGATGGCAACTTGTGGGTTTGTATTTTCAGCAAGGCTATTTTGATCATACCACCTTCTTCCACTCCCTCATATTGAGGGTGTGTGTGTTTGTATGTATATAGATTCCTTTTTTCTCCTATAGATATTAAAGCAATGTGTTGTTATCTGATGTACTCCAGATATGTGTTTGTGTGTGTGTACATGGAGATAATGATATGCAGCTTTCAGATGACTGGGAAGGAAGCTAAATCTAATTGGGAAGGAGGAATAATAGAGTTCCTCCATTTGAAATCTTTCATAGTTTGTGTTCATTGTGCTATAGTGGGTTGATTGGCATTTTTGATAAGTTGTGGGGTATCCTTTTCATTGGAAGATGTTGTATAGATGATTACTTTCCTTTTTCTGGTGTTTTAGATTGCTACAGTACATTTGTTCTCAAGTGAATAATGTTCTTACACAACTCCTCTTGTGGGAGATTGCATTGTTACTTTGGTAATGGAGCACTTAGTGTGGATTGTTTCTCAATAGATTTGCATTTCTAATTTGCCATTGTTTCCTCTGCTGATGGAGATATCTAAGAAGGATACCGTGTTTTTGTTTTACCAAAAGCAACTGTTCCCTTTTGCAGGTGTTTGATGCTATAAATTAGAAATAAATGCCCTTTTCCAGCAGAAACATCATAAATTGCAGATATGTGACTATAGACTACTGCAAATGGCCATACATGTGGTCTGGTTGCTGAGTGCCAAAAATGCAGTATGTGATTGCCAGAAGGGGTGGATATCAAAAATTTGAATCTGAGTTATAAATAGCTTTTTTTGGAGTCCAATGTACCTTTGGTTACTAAGTGACTGGTCATAAATTGAGGATTGCACTATTATTTTCAATTTGTAACATATATATGAAAACTTTGTGCAGGTACTTGTTATAGAGAAGAAATATGTAATAACAGTACATTTCACAGAATATTGATACAGTGGAATAATATGTGTACATGGAGGTGATGACCAAACTAAGTATGAGGGCAGGGTCAAATGTGTCATCAGTTTGTACTTTATGATTCTTGATGAATGTATCTTCTCTTTTATGTACACTGAGAGAGTATGTACCAAGACAAATTCCATGTGTGTCCATTCTATTCTATTCTATTCTATTCTATTCTATTCTATTCTATTCTATTCTATTCTAAAGTCACTATGCTCCTACGAGAGGCCTAAGTCCAGCCCAAGCCATGAATTCCATTGACTCTTATTTTAGCATCAATTTGCCTTGATCATTAGTAGATCAGATTCTTGTGTTTAGGTAGCACAAAATAAACTTATAGTATTTTTGAATTCTATCCCAGTGCCTGCTTTCTTGCAGCTGACATTATATGTTGATATGCGCTAGATTTATATTAGGGAAATAAGTGCATACACATACATATACACATACACATACACATATATATTATTCTTTTTTCTGTTAATCTCCCAATAATGAAGAAATTTGATGAGATGGAGGTGATAAAAATGTACAAAACTAATGGATTAGATGGAGACTAATTTGTATATCCCTTGCATCTGCTTTCTTACTATTCCTCCTTCTTCCAACTTTGGCTCCATGCAGGTGACAGCTGTTGGAAGGAGGCCTCTAACAACATCTACACATTGTCTTCATTTTTCGCTACAATCCTTGAAATGTATCAGTAGTTACTTACCCTGCATTTAAGTGATGCTTTTACCCAATGGGAATAGACAAGCAATTAACCAGAACAAATTGTGTCGATAGCAGTGAGGAACATATTATTATTGCCTGAAGGGTTTTGAAGCTTTCCCTTATGAAACTGACTTGTAAATAATGCAACAGAAAGTGAATTACTTTGGTGGAGGGACTTATAATGGAAAGGCATTAAAAGTTAACCTGTCAAAAGTTTTCTTTAAAATAATAATATTTTTACTCTAAATCCCAAACAAATTGAACTAGATTAACTTTCAGTACCAATTAGCAAAGGGCCATTTCTTTTGAAGGAAACCTATTAGCCAAAGGAGGCAGAAACAATGCCATTGCTTTTGCATTATCCTTGCCCTGGGTAATTCAAAACTAGCCCACTCTGCAGCAGCAGAACCCTCTGATCAGGTTGACAGGAGGAAAAAACTTGTATAGAGTTTGAATTAGTGGTTTAAGGGTAGCAGAAACCTTCTTCTATCTTAATTGCATTGCCTTTTTAAACCATGTTAATCCCAGCACAGCAGGCCGCCTTAGTGTTGGCAAGGCTGCTAAATACATTTGCACTTGAAAGACAAGATCATAGCAACATAGGTCTCCTGAATAGTTTAATGCATTCCTAAATGCTTAGTTTAAATGCAAGCAGAAGAAAGTTAAGAAGCCACTGTTGTAAAGCTGTGATGGAAATCTAAGATATCCACAGAAAATATCTGCTACAGTATGTGGGGTACCTGCAGGGAATATATAATTACAAACTGATTGACTGCTCTTCTGTACATCATATTTATTTGTTTGTTTGTTTGTTTGTTTGTTTATTTATTTATTTGAATTTATATGCCGCCCCTCTCCCGAAAGACTCAAGGCGGCTCACACAGGTTAAAAAAAAGAAAAGAAAACATACAAAATATAAAATTAGAAATTGAAAATAATTTAACAAAAAGAATAAAATTAAGAAGAATAAAGAGAAATAAAAGAAATAAAGAGAAACCCCAGTCCCATCAGTCAAGCAGTTCGAAGAGCCATGTTTTTAGGTCCCAGCGGAAGGAGCAGAGATCAGGGGCGGTCCGAAGGTCGGTGGGAAGCCCATTCCAGAGGGTCGGCGCACCCACAGAGAACGCCGTCACCCCGGATGCCACCAGCTGACATTGTCTGGCCAAAGGCACCCTGAGGAGGGCGGCCCTATGTGAGCGCACGGGGCGCTGGGATGAGGTTACTTTGGTTAAGGTGCTGGCTTAAAAACCAGGAGATTGTTAGTGCTAGTCCTGCTTTAGGCATGAAAGACACCTGGATTACTTTGGGCCAATCACCAGGAGACTCTGAGTTCTAGCCCCACCTTAAGCATGAAAGCAAGCTGGATGACCTGGGGCCAGTCACCAGGAGACACTGAGTACTAGCCTCACCTTAAGCATGAGAGCAAGCTGGGTGACCTGGGGCCAATCACCAGGAGACACTGAGTTCTAGCCCCACCTTAAGCATGAGAGCAAGCTGGGTGACCTGGGGCCAATCACCAGGAGACACTGAGTTCTAGCCCCACCTTAAGTATGAAAGCTGTCTAGATGACCTTGGGCCATCACACACTCTCAGCCTAACACAGCCTCACAGGGTTGTTGCATGGGAAATAGGAGGAGGAAGGAGTATTATATAAGCTCATCTTCTTATTTATAAAAAAAATAATAAAGGTAGGGTTAAAGAAAACTAAAAGAAATTATTAGCTGCCTAGATAATCCATTTTTACAACAACGAAAGCCAATCTTCTATTGCCAATGTCAATTATTTTTGTTGGCAGATCTTGTAGTGTTCCCTCTAGTGATGAGGGAACAAGATTTGAATTCAACTCCTTTAATCAATCCTGATGCTCACTTGGCCAATCTGGAATCAATTCTCTTTACTCCTCTGAATGCACTGTTGGGGGGGGGGGGG
>JANHFM010001011.1:35894-46587 GCA_032468115.1 Grayia smithii
GGACGGACTGCATACGTGGCAAGGATGGAAGAGGACATCATTGGTGGGTGTCACGACGGGGTCAGAGGGAAGGGGGAAGAGCGGTCTGGAGGAATTAGTTTTGAAATTTCCTAGGAAGTGCCAGCATGTTCAGGAATAAATGGTTTGGACTTTGAAAGTGAGTTGGACTTATTTGTTCCTGGATGGAGGGGAGTTGACGGCTGGAGACCTAACAAATATAGTACTCTATTTTAATTAATTGAGTGAACATGTTTTTGTCATGAACAGTATGGTTGGTGGTTCCTGAGTCTATGAGTCAGAGCAGTTTTTTATGTGCTTGATTCATGGTGCTTTCGTTTTCTCTGAAACCATTAATGGAATCACTGTAATATTTGTTATAGCTGTCTCTACCCTCTGTTCCTCTTCTAGGGCTGGTGGGATCTCTATATCTTCTATTGTCCCTTGTCCTACGCTCTGGTGAGTATCTGCTTGGGTTTCTGTGACTTTGTTCTGTTCTGTTCCTGTAAGTATAGTGTGGTGAAGGGGATTTGATCCTTGCCTTTCCTCTCTCTTGTATTTGTGGGGCAGTTTCTTCTGTAGTGTTTGGTGGACCCACACAAGAAGCATTCAGGGATAGTGTTTATGTTTTCCCTGAAGTTTACTTTTCTATTGGGTCTGGACTCTGCAGGATAAGTGTCTGTCTCTCCTGAGGTTGTCTTCAGCAATCAGCTGGTTAGTGAGAGTATCTAGTGTAGTGTTGCCTAATGTTATATTATCTAATTGTGCTATGAAATTGTCCCAGCTTGAGTCCAAGGAATTTATGATAATACTTATTAAGCTCTCCTCTGTAATTATCTCTCCTCTCTGTGTGAGTTCTGCTCTAGTGGCGTTTAATTTAAGTAAGTGTTCGCTCATGGACATCCCTGGGTTTAGCCTGGCAGAGTGGAAGTCCCTTGAGATGCGTGTGGTTGTAGCCCTGCTCCTACTGTAAAACATATTACGTAGTTTATTCCATACCTCTGCAATGGTGAGTGAGTTATCTAGGCTGGGGTAAATGGCTGGATCTATGCTAGCCAGTAATAGGTAAAATGCCCTGTGGTGTAGACAATCTACCTCGAAAGTCCAAGGTTTGACAGGAGGCTGCAGGATGAGGAATAGTGTGTTTTCCCTCATTAGGAGGATTTGAAGTTGCTGCTCCCACTCCATCAGATTGCCTCCATCTAGTTTTAGTTTAGGGAAGTTGTTGGTTAAAGTTCCTGCAGTGGTAGGATTATTGATCTGGAAAAGTTGCTGTCCATGGTCAAGTAGATAGTGGAACTCACAATATGGCATAGGAATAGAGGTAGTCAGTTTAAAAGGACAGGTCTTGACTTTTTTTCTTCTTTTTCTATAGGAGGGATCTGCACATGTGTGAAGCTCATTTTGTGCTGGACCTCGCCAAGTGAGGAGCTCCTGCTGGTGTCTTGAAGAAATAGGCCCGACTGGGCCCGAAGAAGGTTGTCGTCGGCTCCTGGCATGCTGGCTGGTCCAGATGCTCCCGGGAACACCATCTGGACCTCTGAAGAAGGTAAGTGGAGCGGATGGTGCCTCGGGAAGGTCACGGTCATCGGGTGGGCCTTGCTGCACTTCGGTAGGTGGTCAGCCATTTTGGATGGCCCGGTGACTGGATCTGCAGCTTGAGTGTGGTGGGGGAAGCCCAGTGTTGGTCCTAGGCTTAGTGAGCATCACGGTTCTCCTGGCTGCTGTACGTATTCGCGGCTCGGGGTGATTTCTAGCTTCGCGGTGGTAGCAATAGGCATTTGGGTTCCCCATGTCGGGCCGGGGGTTGTGGTTTCTTCGGTCTTTTTTACAGGTGGCTCAGCCAGCCTGAATTCTGGACCAAAGGTCGTTATGAGAATGTCCATCGCCTTTTGTATTTCTTGTTTAGAGTAGGCCTGGGTCGGAGCGGTCTCTGGGTTACTGGTTCTCTTGGAACCGGTGGTTTTTGGATTTCGTGCCAGGGGATTTGAATCTTGAATCCCTATTGGATGTTGTTCAGCCATTTTGATGCATGTAGCCGAAGATGGCCGCGGTGTGGAAAATGTCAGGAATTTTAGTTTTTCCGTTGCTGAGGTGTCATGTTAGTGAAGCTCATCTCTTACAAGTAAGCTGTTTTTTCTTATTTGTTCTTTCTCCGCCGCTGGTTCAGGGCTGTTGTAGATGCTCTGAATATTTGCGGTGGATGTGTGGCTTTGTCTGGATTGCTCTAGGATTTTGCAGAGTGCTGTTCTCAGTTTTCTGTTTTCTTTTTCGAGCATCTCCAGGGTTTTTTTTGCATCTGGATGCTCTGTCTTCGCTTTCTTTAGATGTCATCGTGGGGGAGGTTTCAGTTGTTGTTAATTGCACCGCAATTATTCTGGATCGGGATCTGGTGGTTATTTGGTTCTCCCCGGTTGGTTTTGAGGTAAATTCAGCCATGGGCCAACCGTCCTCTGGCTACCAATTTGTGACTGATCAAGGATCAAGCCCAATGACTAGAGGATGCAGGTAAGTTCAAAACATATTTATTTGAACCAGTTTAACAATGCTAATATATATATATTTGTCTTCTTTTAGATACACACAAGGAATAGAAGGTCTGGACCCTGGATGAGTCCTTTTATACCAGGTGGGAGGAGTCAAAGAAAAAGAGGTAAGAACACATATATGCAGAATAGACACTTAACCCTTTAATTACAGAGCACACATCATGGGTTAGGGATTTCTATCTAACATGCAAAGTCCTTCCTTTAAGCAAATTGCATTGTCTCTTTACTTTGACAAAGAGATTGATGTCATCTCTGTGGCAAAAGTGTATTTGTCAAGGTCAGTCTCTGTTATCTTATATGTAGACGAGCTTTGTCTACATTCTTTGTGAATTCATTATCCTTCTTCCCAAAATTAGCATTGATTTTACATCTCCTTTTCTCCTGTCTACTTTTTTTGGGAATCATCTATTAATGTTCAATGTATTTCCATTGGTGTTCGATTGCTGATTCTTTTGTCTAATCACCTTAGAGAAGTTAACAGAATAACAGATTTGGGAGGAGCCTTGGAGGTCTTTTAGTCCAACCTCCTGCTCAAGTAAGAGACCCCATACCATTTCAGACAAATCATTATCCAATCTCTTCTTAAAAGCCTCCAGTGATGAAGCACCCACAATTTCTGGAGGCAAGCTGTTCTACTGATTTATTGTTCTAACTCTCAGGAAATCTTTCCTTATTTCTAGATTGGATCTCTCCTTGATTAGTTTCCATCCATTGCTTCTTGTCCTGCTTTCAAGGTACTTTGAAGAGTAGGGTGACTCCCTCTTCCTTGTGGCAGATTCTCAACTACTGGAAGACTACTATCATATCATTCCTAGTCCTTATTTTCATTAGACTAGACATAGCTAATTTCTGCAACTGTTCTTCATATGTTTTAGCCTCCAATTCCCTAATCATTGTCTTCCTCTTCTCTGCACTCTTTCTAGAGTCTCAACATTTTTTTTTCCATATTGTGGTGACCAAGTTGACTTCCTCTATCATGAGAGAGGCAGAATTTCAACTCTGAAGGTTTGTTGAACAGAAATAGATATACATATAGTGATAGATACATACCAGTAGGTGATACAGATAGGGATACATGCTATTTACAGAGTGGAGAGAGAGGCTTACTTCATTCTGAGAAAAATAATAATATCAAACATCAACTTCTGTCTATCCCAGGTCCTTTGGAAGAACTTAATAGGTGGATAAAAATGCCAATTCCAGTCTGAACATCTGTTTGACTGTGCAATGGACCATAATAATAAAACAAGTGGCATTTGGTTTGAACATGTACTGCTTTTTCTTTTCTTTATCTTTGAGTTTTAAGTTTGATTCAGAAAACAAATGTCACTTTGCACAAGTGACTGGAAGAAGCAAACCAAATTGTCTATTATATGCCAATGAGTTGAGCCAAACTTTCAAAGAAGATGATGCTTTGAGAAAATATCTGTGATTTTTCTCTTTTTCAATCTCCATTCCCCACTGCAATCCCACAAAAAATGCCAGATTAAAAATATGTTTTGTCTGAGATAGATGCAATATTTTTCCCCAAATTAATTTGATTACAGCTAAATCCAAATATTGTAGAAGGTGAAAAATTGGTGGATAGGCTGAAGTCTCTGTTCTTTCCCTTACCTTGCTGTTCTGTTCCATTGAGTTACATCTATCACATCCATTCTGTTACATCTGTCACTAAGTGTAATTGAGAAATGTAATTCTACAGTTATCTGATTTATTTTTGCTTCATATGGGTCAACTATCTTAATTCATTTGTTTTTTTCAGGAAATTTGGAATCTGAAACCATGATTTGGTTTCTTGGTTCATAAAAACTAGTAAACCATGGACAAAGCAATTTGATTCTTGTACTTGTATGTGCTTGAAAGAGGATCCAAACAATAACAGCCCCTTAGATCAAAACAGGATGCTCATTTAACTTGCTTTGCTCTGCTCTGCTCTGCTCTGCTCTGGATCTTTTTTCAGCCCTTTCCATAAATCTCACTCCATAGGATACGCCTGAAAGGAGCCTTTTCCTTCAGCAATGACCAAGGGACATCAATGGTTGGAGAGCTTTAGAGCTGGTTTTGTAAAAAGGTATAGTATAGACTAGGGGTGTCAAACTAGATTTCATTGAGGGCCACATCAGGATTGTGTTTGACCTTAGGGCAGCATGCCAAGGGGCGTGGCCAGCTCAACATCACTCATATAGGGGGTGCCTGTGGTGGCCCAAGTGGTCTGCCAGTGAAAACAGGCTCCCAAATTCTGTTTTCAACCCTCTTACAAGAAAATGGACCTCTCTTTTCTCTGGCAGAGGCACTGTGGTCTGGTCCTTTGCTGTTTCCAGGGTAGCCCCATGGGCCAGATGTAAGCACCCCGTGGGCTGGATCTGGCCCCAGTGCCTTGAGTTTGACATCCCTGGTGTAGACTGAAGACACCATCCGAAAGGAAAATCATCCATCTATTACTGTAGCTCACATCATAGAATACATTCTGCTCCATCACAATAATTGTCATTTAAAGAACCCCAAGTATGCTCAGTATCTTTAATCTTTGTAAACAACAATATAATTCAAACTTTGTTTCATGTCCAAGTTTTACCCCCTGCTCCTCTAAATTTATATTATAAATGCATTAGTCAAAGATATATCTAATAGGGAACAAAATGTCATTAAGAACTGTTTAAGGCTAGCACACCATGTGTCAAAATGCATTAAACAGCATGTGTCCAAAGAGCCCTCTGGAGTTGTTGCTTTTTTCCAAGTGTACTATGTCAAAATTAGAGATGGGAAAATTTCTCCAGACAAAATCTGGACAGGAAACAGCTGTGCTTATTAAAAGAAGTAGAACAGATATGTAGCTGTATAATCAGTTGTGTGTAATTAACAAAGAATGATCATAGTTGACTTAATACGATGTGCAGAATGCTTAATGGCAATGTGGTTGGCTAGTTTATAGGAAGTTTCATTCTCTATTGTTGCAAATGGTAACATGCATATTACATACACACACACACATATCCAAAAAATCCACAAGGAAGTGGATTAAAACTCTTGAACAGCCCATTAAATTATTCACTGCCACATATTATAGTGATGACTACATGAACAGCTTGTACAGCATAGTCAGATGGATTTCAGAGTTCAGCTAATCCTGTGAGACAGATTTGCACAATACAGGTTTCTGGCACTCATTATAAGGTGCCAGGTTGGTTATAAGCTACCTGAAGTACCTTACAAATGCAATGTGCAAACATATGGTAGACATAGTCTAGAATGGCCTATGAAGCTTTTGTCTTTCTGGTTGCTTTGGGACTACAATTTTGGGAATTCAAAGAGTTTGACTTTTTGCACATCTGTACAACAACCAACTCAAGGAAGTTGATCAAAATGGAGTGACAATATTGAAAACATATTCAGCTGAGTAGACAAGTATCCATAAAGCAAAGATGCTAAAAGGATAGGACTGAAAATGGCCAGTTTTAAGATGTATTTTCATATTTTCATATGCACCGTAATAACTAACATTCTCCAAAGAAAGCAGCAAAATAGCATCACTTATTTCTGCATATAATTTGGAATCTGTTTTCTTCTGTTATGCATTTAGCTCCAGTAAGCACATTCTTCACCCAAAGCTTTCAACTGAAACTTTGTGGGATATAAAACTGCCAAGTCCACAGATGTTTGAGTCTCATTTAAATACAAATTCACTGGAGACCACCTCTTTTTTGCTTTGTGAAATGGGATTCAGATTGCCTCAAATGCTCATCTATAATGGAGTTCTACTGGCTGAACACATTTTCATTCAACATTATGTTTTCCACAATCTCTGAGCTTTCGGCTAAAATGGGGAGAAATTATCTAATCAACTCCTCAGAATCTTGATTTGGATATTTTGGATTGCAGGACTTCCTTAATGAATTCAGGGTTTGGAAAACCTAGAAATCTATTGTTCTTAATATTGACCCAAAATGTAATAGCTTGCTGGACCAATACAACACTTACATGCAAGTACATACATTGATAAGGTAACTTTTCAGTGCTTACAATTCATCTAGAAGTTGTATACAAATCTCATAAATAATCAGAAATGTTATATGTGATCCTTAGGTGATATCAAATTTCTACCACATGTTCACTTGCAAGCATTCATAGGGGAGACCTGAATCTTGAATTTAGAATCTGCTCATGGCTCAGCATTTTTTAACTGATGGTTATTATAACTTTTCATACCTAATAGAAATACAAGTTACCTTCTGTTTCACACAAAACGTTCATGAAAATTACTGAAGATTCTCATCCAGATGTGAGAATTTGAAGATGACAAGCTGTGAAGAAGTAATAATAAATGTTTGCCATGGCTCCCAGAAACAGATCTAAACAGGGTAATTGTCACAAATATGGAGCTTGAGAGACTGACTGCCTTAACTCTGATCAAAGACCTATGGAGCTCACTAACTTACTTCAAAGAAGGTTAACAAGGATTCACAAATCTATAAGCACAATGTGAAAGCTATCACTCCTCTGATGCTGGTGGGGTTTATGTGGGTGCTTTTTGATTCAAAAGAATTCTATATAAATTTACTAGAATGTTGATGGAGTTCTACTTTTTCCAATCTTCCTGCTACCAGTCACTTTTCTCCCATTATATAAATGCATTTGTGCATGTCTGTATGTATACCCCACACACCAATATGTCTTCCAGGAATGTCCAGACTTTTCATCCCAACCTCCAAATAAATCTTGCAGATTATATTGGGCATGCATAGACTGTCAGGACTTTCAAAGTTCTCTAAACTACATAGGTACAATAAATTTAAACAAGATTATTTCTGCTTCTATTGATTATGTTTTTGTGGTAGCATGCAGCTAATCAAAATAATATTTTTAAGAAATTGTGCAAAAAATATTTATTCATCTTAAATGAGTGTGTCAGGTGAACAACCCGACAAAACACGCTACACGCAAACGCACAACGGGGAAGGGTGATGGGTGAGCGTCAGGATTCCCTGGGGGGGGGTTGCGACGGGCAATGAAGGGACAGCTGGGGGAGGGAGGCTAGGAAGCAGACACGCGCCGGGACACCAGGGGGTGGGATCGGATCGCGTCGGGCAGGACAGGGCGGAAGACTGGCGGCAGATGGTGTCTCCTCACAGGACTGGGCATGCGCAACCCCGATGCAAAGGAATCGGCTCCGGAGGGTGAACTGGCACGTGTATTTAAACAACAGACCAGCGCCCAGTCAGCTTGACGCTGACTTCAAACCCTCCTTACAGTCACTTACCTGTTCAAACAATAAAACGTTGAATCTGACTCAACATCGTTGCCGCGTTTTTATTGCTGGAGAGAGAAGCTGACAGAGTGTATGTGTTATATACTTTAGCATGCATAAAAGCTATCACAAATCAAATGTTTAAAATGCCACTATCAAATCAAGCAGAATACTGTTTTTTTTTTTTTAGGTTTAACAAGTATGTGGGCAGTGTGGTGTCTCAACAGTTAAGACCTTGGGCTTGTTAGGTGGAAAATCAGCAGCCCAGGTTTGAGACCTGAGCATCATGTGACAGGTGAGCTCCCATCTTTGCCCCAGCTCCTGCCAACCTAGCAATTTGAAAGCATGCAAACGTGAGTAGATAAATAGGTATCAATGTGTTGGGAAGGTAACAGCACCAAGCAACTGATGTAACTCTGACTGTTTCACCTCTTGTTCTAATTATCCAACTATAGTATGCCATTGTGTGATTCTACCTGCATTATTTAGTTCTTAATGGACAGGCATACTTTTTGCCCTAGATAAGCAGTGCACAAATCATGTTGTCTAACAAGCTTTAAGTCTCTGTTCTTTTAATGATGTTATATCTGTGCAGATTGGTGCATTCACCCATTAGGAAAACTGAACAAAATATTTTAATGGAGTTGTACCTATCATACATTAAAATGTTTATGTTTTTCTTTACATATTTTTCAGTATCTGCACTTAGTGATGTGTGTTGGGGAGAAACTCAGACGAAGATCCATTCAGTGATCCATTACAGTTAGGATTGGAAATTACCTTTGTAATACCTGAAGGGGAATAGAATATATGGTATAACTAAATAAAAAAAATAACATTTAATATGGGAAGAAATATTTCAGGAGAGGTTTGTGAAATTCCTAGAAACAAATATTCAGCTATATTGGAGAAAAGAATACCGGACTAAATAGATGTTGGTTGATACAGAAGGAATCCTTTTTATATATTTTATGTTCATATGTTTTTAATTGAACTGGCTAATCATACAGATTACTTGATTAGTATTATCAGCTGTAATTTGTTGAAGAGAGATTGCAGCTTCTATACTAAATAACACTTTCCCTCCATTCTATGGAGATCTGTTGTCAATGGCAGAGAGGATACAGCAAAAAATCACATCAAAAAAAAAGAAAGAAAGAAAGAAAAAAAAAGTTGATGTATGCTATTCAATATTCTCCTATCAAGGCATCTGCTGTCATTTGAACTAGCAAACATCCAACCCGCATTATTGTTGATTTGTAGCAGACTGCTTATCAAATGATATAAACAACAGATGCAGTCATCTGAATAATCTGCCCCAAATTAAAATCTGTTCACTTCCACAACATCTGATAGCAGCAACCAGCAGGGTTTTTTCTTTCTTTCTTGTTCTTCTTTTTGCATAATAGTGGGCTAAGAGGAGATGAACAAATAAAAATTAAAATGTTTTTTCCCATCTATTCCTTTCTAAAGCTTTTCAGAATGTAGCCAACATTCTTCATTTGATTTTGATGTTGCTACTTTTGAATAGTAACTGTCATCCACAATCAGCCCCTTAAGGTTATGTTTTATAACAGTATGCAACTCCTCTGTGATTTTATTCAATGTAGTGAATCATTTCCAAGCAAAACATTCCACAATGAAGCCAATTCAGCAAAACAAATTCTATTTAGGTTCACTATTTGAATCATTCTCTTGATTTTATTTGGATTTTGTTTTAATCCATGTATAAAGCAATCATCAAATTGATTCAAATTGACCTGATCTAATGTGATGCTTTAGATCAATAGGTCATTCAATTTTCTGGGCAGATTTAATTGGAAGACTCAGTCAAACTGAATCAAAGTTTTTGGTTCTAACATGTAAAAGTTAAGAAAGACATTTAAGTCCACAGGAAGGAGCCTCCAAAACAAGAATTTACATCTGTATTATAGGGTGTCCCTGCAAAGGAGATATTTGTTATTACCCTTTGAATCTGCACCTTAATAGTATTCTTTCAATGTATTATAAAGCTATTAACAGGGGTAGCGGCAGCAACTCTCCAAGGCTAGGACCTACCTTTTTAATTTCCCACAATAATCCAAGGTCTCCAAAGTAATTATATTTTTAGGCACTGTGGGAAAATAAAATGTGACTCAGAAATTCATTTGCATGAAGTAGCATCACTTTGGCTAAGCTTATGGGGCACTGGGACACTGGAGTACACATTAATGCCACTTGGATTTCCTGATTTTCCAATTATTTATCTTTCCTGCAAATTCTGGTTATTTGACAATCTGTCTATACATGCAATAAAAGAATGAGAGATGGTACAAAATTTGCCATATTGCAGAAATGGACATGCAATATTATCTTGAAATGCCTAACTAGATAATAACTATCTGCAAATTTGCCTAGCAGGAAAAAGCAATTTCCTAGTAATTCCCCTTTTCGAATTCCCCCTGAACTTTTGAAGAAGGAATTGCCTTGCAACTAAAGACATGGTGGGAAAATATTTATTTAGGCTCATATTTATGGCTTCAATATTAGTCCTTATTGTAATGTGCCTTAGAGATCAAAGATATGACAGTTAAATCTGCCCTCTGTCACCTACCCTTTTTCTTTTGCGATCCACATTGGAGTTTGTTTGTTTATTTACAGTCAGGTTCCAGAAATATTGGGACATCGACACAATTCTAACATTTTTGGCCCTATACACCACCACAATGGACTTGGAATGAAACAAACACAATGTGCTTTAAGTGCAGACTGTCAGCTTTAATTTGAAGGTATTTACATCCAGCTCAGGTGAATGGTGTAGGAATTACAACAGTTTGCATATGTGCCCCCCACTTGTTAAGGGACCAAAAGTAATGGGACAGAATAATAATCATAAATCAAACTTTCCCTTTTTAATACTTGG
>JANHFM010001011.1:69621-83761 GCA_032468115.1 Grayia smithii
CTTCCCACCAAAGGTGGCCCCTATTTTTCTACTTGCATTTTTTACGTGCTTTCGAACTGCTAGGTTGGCAGAAGCTGCAACAAGTAACGGGAGCTCACCCCATTATGCGGCACTAGGGATTCGAACTGCTGAACTGCTGACCTTTCGATCGACAAACTCAGCATCTTAGCCACTAGCTTCAGGATTTAACTCCCTTCAACCACCCCACAAATCAGCATATTAGGGCATTTGGTGCAATTACTCTTCTATAATTTGGCAATAAAATGTGTTTTTCAATTTCCTCCAAAGATTCCTTCCCCTGAAAAAGAGATCTGTTTTTCTGCATCATTTCCAGGGTGGTTTCTAATCACCTTGAAAGGGTTTGGAAAAGGGCTTTGCAATTGTATTTTATAGTTGCAGGTAACAGAGGCTATCAATGTTATTGGTGTTTTCTGTTCCGTGTCATCATCTCACAGCTCCCCTACTTTCCATATAGTCTATGATCAAAAGTAAACCAAAATCTGTCTTGACCGCTGATGTGCTGAAATTATTGCTACTCTTTGGTTTGTACTGTTTTTCCATAAACTGAAATGTATTTCCAAGGTTTTGAACTGGAATGATACAGGACCAGAAACAAGTTGACTAATAGGATCCCAATTGCAATGTATGGCTGTGAAAGTTGGACCAGAAGTAAGGCTTACCACCAAAGAATTGAGACCTTTGAGTTATGGTGCTAGAGAAGACTTCTGCGAGTCCCTTGGACTGCAAGGCGATCAAACCGGTCAGTCCTAGAGGAGATCAACCTTGATTACTCTTTAGAAGGCCAGATCCTGAAGATGAAACTCAAATACTTTGCCCACCTAATGAGAAGGAAGGACTCACTGGAGAAGACCCTAATGCTGGGAAAGACTGAGGGCAAAAGGAGAAGGGGACGACAGAGAATCAGGTGGCTGGGTGGAGTCACTGAAGCAGTAGGTATGAGCTTAAATGGACTCCAGAGGATGGTAGAGGACAAGAAAGCCAGGAGGAACATTATCCTTGGGGTTGTGATAGGTCGGACACAACTTCAGAACTAACAACAACAACAGGATATGACAGCTTCTTCAAACTGATAGAATTTCATGCTACATATTGCAAATTCCACCTCTTGTGCATACAGCTGGCATATAGATGGCAGCAGCATGTGTATATGTTTGTTGACAGTACTTGTTGTCACCAGGGGTGGGTTCTACCCACCTTCACTACCGGTTCTCTTCGTGCGCACTCACTTCGCTCTCGCGCGCACGTTAACCACGCTACCACGCATGCGCAGACACTTTTTTCACAAAAAATTGCTGAAAAAGCGCTCTGCGCATACGCAGAACGCTAATTTCCGAGTTGTTGTTTTTTTAAAAAAGTTTGGCCGCGCGGGTGAGCACTGCGAACCGGTTCGGTGACATCACGGCATCACCGCTACCTATTCGCGCGAACCGGACCGAACCGGGGGCAACCCACCACTGGTTGTCACCCTTAAAACCCCACATGGTTTGGGGCCAGGTTATTTGAAGGACAAATCAATCTTTTCTCAGTTACATGTATAAAACCCATCATAGCAGGCGGGCATAAAAGGTTATGGGCCTCCTTCATTACAGAAACCCATCAAGAAGAAAGGCTTTCTCCATGATAGCTTCCTCTCTGTGGAACATCATCACTGTAGAGAGATAACATTGCCTTTCCCTTTGATACTTTTTTGAAAGGATCTGAAGACATGGCTTTACAATGGGTTTGGCGATCCCAGGGTGATGGAGAGCACATCAAGTGGTTTGTCCTGAAAGTTTTCTTTACTCAGATTATTATACTAATTTTAAATATCATATTTTCTCTTTTTAATGTAAGATGTTCTGGACTAATTAAATAAATAAGTCACTTATCTCAGGGGTATCAAACGGAATTCCATTGAGGGCAGCATCAGGGTTGTGTTTGTCTTTGGTGGAGGCAGGGTGGGCAGGGCCAGCTCATCGTCACTTGGGGTTGGGGGTGCCTGTGGTGGCCCAAATGCTCTGTCAGTGAAAATGGGCTCCCAAGCTCTGTTTTCAGCTGGGATGGCTTCCTGCAACTCCCTGCCAGCAAAAACAGAGCTTGGGAGGGCCGCACAATCTCCGTTTTCACTGGCAGAGGCACCACAGGCTAATCCTTTGCTTTTTCCAGGGTGGCCCCACAGGCCAGATCTAAGCACCCCATGGCCTAGATCTGGCCCCCAGGCCTTGAGTTTGACACCCCTGACTTATCTAATTGCTGTTGCCAGAGGGTTGAGAGTTTATTGGATTTTATACTGGATTTTTTAGTTCTATGAGTCACCTATTTTCTGAATAAATAGTAAATATATGTGTGACATTTTGATGCTGGTACAAAAAAGTTGAAAAGTTTTAGACTGTTGTGATGCTGCTTTCTTTATTTGCTCACTCTAGAAATCCCCCTGAGGATAATTTTTGATAGGAAATAATGATTCAGACTCTTATATAGTTAAGGGTTAGACTGCAAAAGTTTAAAGCAAAATATTGTTCCATATTTCTTGGCAAACTCTAACATTTTTCAAACTCAGTTATACTACTCCTATAGTAAAAATGCATAGCTTAAAGCTCCATGATTATATCTGACACCACCACCCCCCACTCAAAAAAAAAATCTTTGACATCCAGGAAACAATAAAAAGTTATTATCATATTGTAGTATTTAAAGGGACAAAGGAAGAAAATGATTCCAAATGAGAGATTGTGAACTCATGTGAACATGAGCCACCTCTCTGCACCAGTCTGAAAGAAATTCAAGATTGCATAGACCTCCCTGTGGGGAAAATCTAATTGCTTTAATGAAGAGCAGAAGGCCCTTGTATTTAGGCTCGTGAATAGTCTAAAGCATTTCTACAAAATCATTCTCAAAGCAAACATTGCTTCTAAAATTGCATAAAATTTTAGCACTGAACAAAGCATTTCTGTCATGGCCCCCTCAGAGCCTGGGTCCAAAGTGGAGGATGAGACAGAGCTAGGGCCAATCAAGGAACAACAGGACGAGCAGGATGAGGCACTCCCAGGTCCCTCAGGCCTGGGAAGGGTTGCCAGTGAAGGAGAGAGGGTGCAGGATGACCAAGCAAGGGGAAAGGAGAGGGCAGGCAGCTTAGCAGATGAGTAACGGAGCTCCAGCAATGAGCAATTACCTCCCCCACCCCCACCCCCGCACCGATACCTGAGCACAGAGAATGGAGAGGAAGAGGAATAAGTACAGGGTGACCCAACAATTTGGGTGTCCCACCCCTCTTCAGAAGGCTCACCTGGGGAATGAGATTTAAAGAGACGTCATTGGGAGGGGCGCTTGTCAGGAACAAACTTTGCCTTTTTCCAATCTCACGTGCTGTTACTGATGTCTGGATACTTTGCTGTGCCTTGCCCTGCTTGCTTTGCTTCCCTTATCCTGATTGCCTTGCCTGGTTTTTTTTGCTCTGCTTGCCTGGTCTGGCTATGTGAGAGTTCGCAGCAACATAATTTTGCCCGGGTTGTGCTGCAGTTCCAGTGAACTCTTCCTGTGATGAGGACTCCCTGGAACCAAATTCCCTGACCTGGGCTGCTCCTCTAGCAGCAGGAACTATTGAAGGTGCATGTTTAAAGCTTGGCTCCTGGACTTACGGTGAACAGTGGGACTTTTGGAGAAAAGTTGGAGCAATAAAGCAAAGTTGAGTCTTCGTTCCATCTGTGTTGCTTCCATGCCCAGTCCTGGGTCATCACAATTTCTCTTGAGATTATTAAAGCAGCCCTGTCTTTTGCTGGGCACATGAATTTGTTGGGAAGCTGTCCCCAGAGGGCTGTGTTTATATGTGAATGCATATCCTTTTTACTGGTGTTCCCAGTGAATGTGTTCTTTACATGTAGGCAACTGGGACAGAATTTAAAGAAATTCTACAAGCCTCACAAAGTATAATGGTATGTGGGAATGACTTGGGAGTCCAGGCAAAGATATGCTACCTAATCAGGGGTGAAATCCAGCAGGTTTTGACAGGTTCTGGAGAACCGGTAGCAGAAATTTTGAGCAGTTTGGAGAACCGGCAAATACCACCTCTGGCTGGCCCCAGAGTGGGGAAGGAATGGGGATTTTGCAGTATCCTACCCCTGGAGTGGGGTGGGAATGGGGATTTTGCAGTATCCTTCCCCTGCCACGCTCACCAAGCCATGCCCACCAAGCCACACCACTTCCAGCAAGCCACGCCCACAGAACCGGTAGTAAAAAAATATGGATTTCACCACTGTACGTAACGAATGGTCAGATAAGAGGGAGCATAGACCACAGCCGCTTAATAGGCAGAGCAATATTGAAATCAGCCTTAACAGGTGGACCAGACAGGAAAAACAGCTGAATAAACTAATTCTACTTTATTATAAAGCTACATTAATAGAATCTTGCAAATCTGAAAATATAATTCTCCCACTGTCACCTTTACTGAACCTTTACTTTTAAGCCTCTTGCTCTCTGCAGTTGTAGTTTATGCTCCCCTTATCTGGCTGTTCCCTAGGCAATGTCTCTTAGCCTGGTATCCCAAGATCATTCACACACCCAATTACACATACATAGTGGCTGTTTAAAAAAAAAAAAACTTTAGAGAAGCATTTCATTCATGTGAGTTGCAAAACATCTTTTCAATGCTTTCCCCAACCCTGCAATTATATATACCTGACCAGAGAATAATTGCATTATATACAAGTTTAATTACATGCAAATATAAATGAAATCAAAGTAAAATTGTGTTGCATTCTGGCTCCCAGCATACCACTTAAAAGCTGTGTGTGGCCCCTGACCTGGGAAAATAGCACACTCTTGCCCGAGAGGCTAGAGGAAGAAAAGTAACATTATTATTTTCCACCCCATTGAAATTCCTGTTTGTGATTGGAACTCATGAAATATGGCATTGTTCCCTAGTGAAAGAACCACCAAGACTTTTTATCTTCCATTCATGAATAATGAACTTTTTTTTTTCTCCTTGTGAAAAGTCTCTCCAAAAGTCCATATCTGTCTTTGAAGAAGAGAAACTTTGGAAGAGAAAGATTTTTTTTATTATTATTTGCTCATCAATGCTTATTAAACCACTGGATTAATAAGAATTTCAGACTGTACCACAAAAGAAGTTCCAGTAAAGTTTTCTTTAAATTTACCTCCTGCCATTATTAAATCAGCAGGGAACAGCACCATACAAAACGTCTTTGATAACCTTCACAACTGAATGTTCAAAATGAGATTAAGAAAAATTTCTCTCCTCAAAATTTACAGAATAGTCGAAATAATATGAAACCTGCCCTCAGTAGTGTTAGTCTAACACAATGGATGGATTACAGAAGAATCTCATAAGGATCCTGACGTGATAGAATGATTGAGACTCAGTTCACTAAATATATCCAGTGTTTTGGAAGATGTTTTGACCTTTGGAGAAAATCCCAGAAACATCAGCACCATTTAAGGGCTGCCATATTCATTATGTGTCCATGAACTTGGTTAGATAAGAATGAAAATTAAGTCTTTCTGATAAGGTACAGTTTACTGAAAATATGGCCTCTAAGCAATACAGTTATTTGGCTGGGCAGGTTCAGTTTTTTTCTTATCACTCCAATAAGTGAGCAGATCCATATGCAACTATTTTCAAATACAGCATATGTCTATCCATTCTCCTCTAGCCACACTTTATTCTCAAATTTATCTGAATGATTAATAGGTTTCTTATCTAAGGAACTATTTCCTTCTCCTCCACTGTAGAAGGAGGAGAACTTCATTTGCCGGTTCAAATCTCACCAGGCTCAAGGTTGACTCAGCCTTCCATCCTTTCGAGGTAGGTAAACTGAGGGCCCAATAAACTGACTTTGTAAAAATACTGCTTGGGGGGGCGGGGCAAAAGCCCTAATAAGCAGGCATATACAAGAAATGAAGGCTATGACTAAGCACATTAATTTGTGCTTAATAAATTGTAAGCCGCCTTGAGTCTCCGGAGAAGGGCGGGATATAAGTTGAAATTAAAAAAATATTTATTTTTTTAAAAAATCAGATTTATTTATTTTATTTTATTTATTTTTATTTATTTATTTTGTCAAGCGTATATAAGATAACAAGTAAAAGTATAAACCGGGGTGGGTTCTACTTCCCTTTACTACCGGTTCTCTTCATGCACGCGCTTTGCACGCGATCGGCTTGGCTTTTTTAAAGTTATAACTGGGAATCCCATCATTATGATGGTTTTTGTGAGGGCGTTAAGTTGAGACAAAAGTCAATCATGCTGTGGTCACTGCTGGAGAATGGTTCTTTTATTTGTAGTCCATAAATTGAGCTTAAACTATTGCAGAAGATGAGATCAAGGCAGTTGTTGAGTCTAGTGTTGTTAGTTACTAGTTGTTCAAGTCCTAGATTAGTTACAGTATTGTACAGGGTTGTATGTATAGGTTCAGTTGTACATTCATTTAGGGTCCAATTAATAAGTGGTAAGTTAAGGTCACCAAGAAAGATTATTGGGTGTGGGCAGGAGGCTCCCCATGTTAGTAGTGAAGTTAACTTGTTCGCATGTTCGATGTTGTAATCTGGAGCTCTGTAACATAGTAAGAAATGAAATGTGGTATTTAAGGACAGGTCACAGACGATGGTCTCAGGAAGAGCAAGCTCCTGTGTAACTTGAATAACAGAGCATCACTTTTCTGATGTGTAACTCCTTGTAATTGGAAATTTAAACTGATTTTTAAAGTTCTGTTAGTTATCCTAGGAATAGATTGTTTTAGTTTAAAAAAAAAAACATATGTCAATAAATAAATAATCCATTGATTTCTTTTATTAAGCAAAATATCTACAAACATTCTCAGGGATTTTCCTCTTTGTCTTGTTTATTTCTACCAAAAGAGCCTCCTGATGTCTTTCAAACAATATCCGGGTAATAGGCAGGGGTGAAATGTTCCCAGTTCGGACTGGTTCAGTCGAATCAGTAGAGATGGCGACCTGTGATTCGGAGAACAGGTAGCAATGGTGGTGTGAGGCTTGAACCAGGAAGTGACATATTGTTCACCCTCTGCACATGTGCAGAAGGATTTGCGCATGCACAGAGGGTCCATGTACTCATGTGATGCCTGCGAGCAAGTGAAAGTAGATTTCACCCCTGGGTAATAGGCCATAGAAAGTTTAATATACTTTACTGAATATATCTCATATGAGTGGGTTCAATAAACATGCAAAACCTAAATGAAATAGTCCACATTATAACTTATGTTATTTGGATCTATGACCATAATAAAGATTTGATGTGTTATTTGAACTGGGCCAGGGATATTTCGGAGTCCTATTAGGTACAATTCAATAGAAGAGAATATTTGCAGCTCAGAGTTGAATTGTGAGTTTTTTGGTGCTTTCAGAGCTTGGTTGTTTGCTTGCAGATGTTTCATTACCCAACTAGGTAACATCATCATTAAGTGTGAGTAATGATGTTCTCCATTTGTGTTCTGTTCTTTTGTTCTCCATTTGCATTTTGTAGGATGAACTGCTTTTTTTATTGCCAGCATGAGCTATAAATTATCTGGCTGTCATGTGCAATTGTTGTTGTTATTTGTCCCTTTCTCCCAGATCATAAGTTCAAGAGATTCAGGAAGTCAGATACTAAAACATTAAAAAGAGCAAATATTTTTCCCCAGCTTGAATGAGGCAACAGATCTACACAGTATTTACTCAACTGTGATTTAAAAAGGGAAAAGGAAAAAAAAATAAAACCCACAAAATAAGTTGATTAAATCTTTCTTTTCCTGAAAGCTGTTTTCACCTGTGGCACAGATTCTATCTCAAATTCTTGTTATGTAGCAGGAATGTGCCTGTTAATAGAGGAAGGACATCTTATCTGCTCCAAGAAGTGTAATCCCAACATAAGCTGATAAACCAGCTATGGCAAAATTTGTAACAGTAAGTATATGTCAACATGGAGAATTTAGTGGATAGGGAAAACCTGGCACTCCATATTATCATTTCTGACCCATTCATCTGGCTTTATGTTCAGTTTGTATGTGTCTGCCTCCTATACATCAAAGACAAATTCTGATGCATAATTTGGTATGTATGCATAAATTTATACACCAGATAAAATGGAGCAGAATATAAAGATATTTTACAACAGCGCTGGAACACAAATGCTACAAATGAATTTCTTACTGTTGCAAATTGCAGCTGGCATGTTACTAAAGATTAGTATGAAATAGGCTGATCCCCAGGGAATACAAAACCTCTTGAGAAGGTGGATTTATATTCCTCCATTCTCATGAATTTTCCATAATTAATAGACTCAAAAGACTTATCTTGTCCATCAATCTTAACTTAGGGTTGGAAATAGATGTCTCAAGAGGCATTGTAGCTTCATCAACATTTGAAACTGCACCATAGAATTTGGTTCTATTTGTGATTGCATCACCTTGTAGCAGCTCTCTGCTAGGTGTATTCAGCCCAAAAGCAGCATTAAAAGCTTGGAAGGGAGAGATGTTTTTATTCAGAAGGGAATTATTGATTGCAACTCCTAAAGTCTTCAACTATTTACATCCCCTCCCTTCTCTTGACTAGACCCAGTTTTCAATTATTTTCATTTAAGCAAGCATGATGGGATACTAATATCTAATAAATCAGCAGACATTGCCAAGCAAGAAACAGATCACAGGATAATTGCTGTTATTATTTTTTTTAGTATCAAAATATTGGAAGCAAGAAAGTTTATCCTTGTACTTAATATGGTCAACAGCAAAGCCTTCAGCTTACCAGATGAAAATCATTCATCCATAGAAGACCTTGAGCCTCAGACAGACACAGAGGATTTTCTTAGTATGAAATTAAATTCTTCCGGTTGGGGGAAAAAAAGCAGCTCCATGAAAAAAAAGAAATGTCCTGTTTCCCAATAGCTGAGAAACTCCTAGCATTGCTTAATTTGCTAAATGACAAAAGATACAGGTCCTCTTTGTCTTTAAGAAAGGAGCAGCCTACAAAAATCCCTAACTAACCTTGTATTGATAGCCAAGTAACTAAATTTTGAATATCTCATGGTCTGAAAAAGCTGAACAAACTCACACCTGATTACTACTTGGTTGGAATATCCTCAAGAAATATTTGGGGTTGCAGAGTCAACCACAAAAGCAGGAAAAAATTCCTAGAAGACTATATACTTCTGTATTGTTGCCTACTTTATTTTTTATTTATTTAGCATATGGCATTTATAGACATCATGCAACATAGACTCAGAAGACATAATGCTGTGAGCTAAGTAGTTCTATTCCTGAATGGAAGCTAGAGAATTTTATCTCCTAACTGATGCTACAGTATTTCGAAGAGACCTACAGTAGATATGCCTTCTTGGAATCAGTCCAATGAGTGAAATGGTTCTCAAGACCATTCAAATGGATATACAGTTGAACCTCTGGTCATGAACACTTCTCACTGTGACCAAATCAGGTTCCAACCAAAAAATTCACAATTTTTTTTTTTGCAGCTGATTTCGCCTTCTATGCCTTTTTTTTTTGTACGTGCCAAATTTCCAAAATTAGGTTCAGGTCACAACCAAATCAGTTTGTGACCAAAGTTATGGAATAAATTATGGTTATGACCAGAGGTTCTACTGTATAATTATGCTCTTCTAGATCTCAGGAATATTTCTTGCCTTTAAGTATGGTCATTACACTTCTTTCATAAAGTTGAGAATCTACAATATATGTTCCACTCACTTATTTTGTTTTAATTCTTCCCCACCCCAAAGTGGGGAACTCAATATGTTGTATTTATCTGCTCAATGAACTCAATATGTTGAGAGCCGAGGTGGCGCAGTGGTTAGAGTGCAGTACTGCAGGCTACTTCAGCTGACTACTAGCTGTAGTTCAGAAGTTCAAATCTTGCCAGCTCAAGGTTGACTCAGCCTTCCATCCATCCGAGATGGGTAAAATGAGGACCCAGATTATTGGAGGCAATATGTTAACTCTATAAACCATTTAGAGAAGTAAAAGCACTATGAAGTGGTATATATGTCTAAGTGCTATTGTTATATGTTGTATTTATCGCTTCCCATTTTCATCTTTGCAATCACCCTGCTTAACTCAGGGTTAATAGTGAAGTCAACTACTTAGGAAGTCACTTTGTCTGAAACAGTTCAACCCACTCCACTATAGGTTGATCAGATTCACAGTTCAGGTAATTAGGAATAAGTTATTCTTGGAGGATAGGGAGTGGGGAGCCAGTGACGTGATTATGGAACTTTCTATTGGGAGACACGTATCAGGTTCATGCTAATTTTTTAATATAACAAGTGGAACATTCCTGTTGATCTGGGCATTTGCGAGTTCATTATTGCTCAAGAACCATTTTTTTCTTGTTTAATGATAGTTATAGATAATTGTTTTTACTGATAACAATCATTTTGGTGCACTAGTTTGGGAGGGGGGAGGAGGAGGAGAAGGAAGAGGAAATAAATGAGAACTTCAAGAGGTTATTGACAATTAAGTATGGTTCCTGCCCATAATAGTTGGGATCCTTTTAGGAAGATACTGGACAGCCATTTGTCTGGAATGGTATAGGGTCTCCTGCATGAGCAGGTGGTTGGACTAGAAGACCTCAAACATCCCTTCCAACTCTTTTATTCTGTTGTTAACTCTTGTCCAGAGCAAATTTAGTGAGTAGGGCAATACATTCACTGCTTGGAAGAATATTCTGAAGAGGAAATGAATCAGGACATAATAGCCAATAGCAATGAAGTGTAAATAGGAGTGAAGAAGGCAGGAAAGGGAACTTTCTGAAGCAACTAGAGGGACTATAGATTCATACAACCCAAGGTCAGAGGGATAATGGGAAAATAACTATGACTTTTCATCTGACTCACTAAGAATAGCTGAATACTCAGAGAATGTTTGCAATTGCAGCTAAATAGAAATGGGATGAGGAAGTATAGGCTTTCTGTCCAGAAGCAAATTAAAAACAGCCACCAGGCATGAAACTGGTAACTAATAACAATGGAGTTTGTGTTGAGGGAAGAGTTGCAATCAGTAAGAAAAGGTGCCACAGGGTAGCACTTTTCAATTCTACATAACATTATTGTCCAAGACTCATCTTGCTTAATTCAAATATCTGATAACTTCCTCTAATTTTGTTTTATATGGCATCCTATTGTAGCCAGTTTGAGAAGAAATGTGTACATAAGAGATGGCAGAGTGAAAAGGAGAAATAAATAGCTTAAACAACCTTCACACCACAATAAGCACTCAGAATTGTCGTAGAGAGGCCACCTGACTAATCAGAATGAATGGTTTTGAAAAAGATAATAATAAAATAAAAGGCTAATCATCCCATTCATTCTCTTGCTAGTTTTCCAAGCACAAAGGATAAAAGAAAGTTAAGCTGTTTGCTATTCATTTTATTGTGGAACATAATGCTTCCCAATCATGTTGCTCAGAGGCTTCTTTTTAAAATATATATAAAACATTGTGCCAGGAAAGTCATTTGGTTTATAGCAGGAACACTAGCAATGCCAGTGCCTCATTTCTAAAGATTGATAAACGACTAAGGGCTCCATTACTCATTGCTAACTGCATGAACAGGTATATTGGAAAATACAAGCAAATTCTGACATCTTATGTGTCCTTGGCACCGAAAGTACAACACATGGTGAGAGAGAAAGATTGCTGTAGGGAATCTCTTCATGAGCTTTTCAAAGATTTAGATGTTGGTCTATTTTTGGAACTATAAAACCTTATCCTGTTCCTTGCCCCCAAAAAATAAAAATAAGAAAAAGGGAATGAAAACTGCTACCTCAGCAACTTTGGATTCTATGAAGTAGAACGGTATTTCTCGACCTCAGCAAGTTTCATATGTGTGGACTTCAACTCCCAGAATTCCCCAGAGTTGATGTCCATGCATCTAAAAGTTGCTGAGGTTGAGAAACACTGAAGTAGAAAATTAAAACTATGGAATGAATGTGGCAGAGGAAAAACAATGAGTCAAAAAATGAGAGGTGGTCACTTTGGACTTCACAAAAATATGGACCACTAAGTCTCCGTCTCTCTTCAAGCAGATGGAAATGTTTAGACTAAACAATGTAGTGAAGTCAAGGAAAAAAGGGAACAATTAATTTGACCTTATTATTAGCATTTGGGAAAGTGGTGAAAAGAAAAGATGTAAACTTAAAGCCATGTCTATTGTACTACAGGATAAAATTGAAACTTTAAACAAGTATAGAGGGACAAGTGAAGGTACGGAGGATATATTGCTAAAAGAAATGTAATGTGCCATCAAAAAGGTTGATCATCATCATCATCTCATTTTTCAAAGGATAAGATAAAATTTCAGTGTATTTGTCATGAAGGTGTGTTTTTGCATTTATTTAATTACAAGTTGCTGGAAAAATGAGTCCAAGTGTCCTGTTTTTCATAGTACAATCTGCATTTGTTGTTTTAACCTAATGTTAGACTCTGAACCTTGCTGGGGCTGAACAGTGTAAATCATAAAAGCTTTCCAATTGTAAAATGCTAGGCCAAAATATGTAGATTAATGTAGTTTGAGCTGAAGTGTCCAGACATATTAGTCCCCACATATCCAACTCTGATGCGCCTGGCCTCAACTAGCCTGAATGTTAAATCTAAAATTATATGATTTTTCTCATCTCCAGCTTGGCTTAAACCTCTGTCTCTATTGCACAGTTTTATAAACTATAAAATCTGTTTTGATTTGAGCTAGAGACTGCATGTTTTCCTGGCAATAAAAAGTGGTTTGCCACTGATTTCTTCTGAGTTGTTTTGTCATCTAACCCTGGAATTTCTAGATAGTCTCCCACCCAGTTCTGAGTCCACATTGTTTTTCAAGATCAACCAAATATAATTGTCCAATATAGTCCAATATAATTTCATATTTAGTCAAATATAATTACATATTGGACTAAAATTTCTGCTACCTCCATCAGGGTACTTGAAAAGCAAGCTGTACATATACCCACCCTAATTTGTAGTCAGTGTATATCATGAGTGCACATTTCAGTTAATTTGTCTGCGAGGAAGCCCAATATGACCTTTAGGGTGAGTTTCATCCTATGGGGACTCAACAGGTATCGATAATCCCAGTAGGACAAAACTGGTCATGTAGTGCTTTTAAAAGAAAGCATGTGAGCAACATCATTGGGAAGCATTATGTTCTGCAATGAAATAAATATTAATTCTTTCTGGTGTAATTGAAAACACAACACAGGAAATATACTGTGTAGAAATAGAGAAATTCCTCCCCCCTCCAATATAGGAGAACATATTTGTAGCTCAGGGTTGAAATGAGGGGTCCTTGATGCTGTCCGAGCTTGGTTGTTTCTGTCAGACATTTCATTACCCAAACTCAGTAACATCATCAGTACTAGTGCTGATGACTAGCACTGATGATGTTATTTAGTTTGGGTAATGAAATAACTGCAAAAAACCAACCCATCTCCAAGCGCACCAAGGACCCCTCAGAAATCCTCCCTCTTCACAAATCAACCCAGAATTCTCACTCACTCAAGGCATTTATGGTCAAGCTCAAATGATCTTAGTCTCGATATATTATGTGAAGATCCAGACTCTCTGGAAAAGGCTCTAATGCTGGGAAAAGGTGGAAATAAGAAGATGATGACCAGTAGAGAGGTGTGGATGGATTCAGAGTGGGTGATAATGGCACCTTTGAGAGATTTGAAACAATAGGTTAGGGATAGATTGACATGGAGAAAAATCTATGTGGTTGCTAGGAGTTGAAAATGACTTGCTGGCACATATCAAACAAACAGGGACATAACATAATGTAAAATATGAATCTTACTCCTCTATAAGCTTAACAAAAAGTTGTTCTACTTCTTCCTCTACTGACTCTGTGTTTTCAAAATTCACAATTTAACCATTGCCTCTTTCTAGTTTAAATACTTTGGAAAATCTAGTTGTGATAAAGTTGTGAGGAGCTTCTGACAGTCTACAGTTCTTTCCAGGGGTGGGCTCAGGGATGAAATCCAGCAGGTTCTGACAGGTTCTGAAGAACCAGTAGCGGAAATTTTGAGCAGTTTGGAGAACTGGGAAATCTCACCTCTGGCTGGCCCCAGAGTGGGGTGGGAATGGAGATTTTGCAATATCCTTCCTCTGGAGTGGGGTGGGAATGG
>JANHFM010001011.1:152158-169421 GCA_032468115.1 Grayia smithii
ACATTTCTGGCCTGATTGTACAGCATTTTATCACCTTTTCTGTAGGCTTCCTCTTTGGAATGACGTAGCTGCTTGAGTTTAGCTGTGAACCAAGGTTTGTTGTTGCTATATATTCTCAAGTCCTGGTTGGTACACATAGGTCTTCACAGAATTATTCACAAAATTATTGGTGTCAACTAACAAAAAAAAACAATGAGTTCGTATTTATGTGTGTTTTTGGAAAAAATGCTAAAATGTTTAAGGATTGCTCCTTAAAACACTGCCCAAAAGATTTTCTTTCTAGTTGTGGAAATTAAAAATGTTGATCTCCACTAGAGATAGGAACAGTTCTTACAGGTTATTTCTTTCCTACAATATCACTTCAACTCAACCTGATGAGAACATCAGTGAAGCCAAAGAAACAGCTCAAATGTTTTGAAGGACAAAAGGATAAAGGAGAACTATCTTGAGAAGAAATAATTGAAGCAAACAGCAAAGGGAAAAAAAATTAAACAGAACCACAGATGGAACAAAGAAGTCATCAAAAACATTTACCCAAACTGTGAAATTGAGAATATCACTGAGACAGCTGTGCTAGTCTCACAGAGGTTTCATTTGTGTTGATGGTGAAGACAAGAGATTCTACTTCCATTATATGATGTGAATGGTTATGCTATTCTACTGGCATCTGCTCAGAGCATGAAGCTGAAGGAGATGTGCTGCAAGAAACTAGATTGTGAAATTGAGTGTTTTGACATGAGAAAATGTCAAAACAAGAAGGATTTTATAAGAAAGAGGAGACTGTAAAAAAGGAGATACACACACACACACACACACACACACACACACACACACACACACGGCTTTTAACATTTCTACATCCCTAACTTTTTGAAGATAATTTCAACTTTCAGCATGGCATACATAGAGAGATGATAAAGAAAAAGCACTGAGCTTATTGAGAAAAAGAAGGGAATGGAAAGGAAGGGACGGGGGGAGGGAGGGAGGGAGGGGAGCTTCTATCCCAAGGTACTTAAAATATGAATATTTACTGAGAAATATTTAAATTATTCATCAAAACTGTTTTAGAGTGCCCAACTACGTAGCTTTAATGTATTGTATTTTTAGAAGCTACCCAGACCCATTTGTCACTGAGCAGCATGCAGTTTTATTTAAAAATGAGGATATTAAATTAATTTAACTGGATGAATTTATGAAAGAGTACTGAAAGATAGAATCCTTCACCATGAGTTATATGGTACCTAAGGATGCTTAAGGAATTTAAATGGTCCACAAATAGAGCTTATTTGCAGTATCACAGCTGATAAGCAGCTTAGAAGTTAATTATCCATAGGCTTTGCCGCTGTCCAAATATTTCAGCACAGTTCATGGCTCTCACAACAATTGAACTATATTTAGAACATTATTTTAAGTGAAAATATAAAGCAATGTGGCTTCATTCTAAACCCACAGATTAATAGGGAATCAGAATGATGTAACCTTTTGGGTGAATCTATGAAATATATGACAGATTAAAATGGTACCAGCCCCATCGGCTAGGGAGCAATATTTGGTAAGTCCTGGGTGGGAGGCCTTCTTTATTATTGTGCCTGCTTTATGGAACATTCTCTCCCGGAAATAAAACTGGTTTCATACCTGTTGATTTTCCAAAACTCCCCCAAAAGAGAGCCATTTTGATCTTGCGTTAAGGCACCAGGCTAGAAACCAGGAGACAGTGATCTAGTCCTGCCTTAGCTAGGAAAACCAGTTGAGTTACCTTGGGTCAGTCACTCTTTCTCCACCCATCCCATCTCATAGGGCTATTGTTGTGGGGAAAATAGGAGGAGGAAGCTGTGTTGATTAGACTTGTTCTTTTTCATGTATACATATACATGTACATATATGGTTTTCAGTCTTCTTCTACACTGCCCAGAATCACTTCTTTGTGAGATGGGAAGCCAATATGATTTTGACAAATAAATAATAAATAAAACAGGATACCTATTGACTCATTTATCAAGCCTTTAGTACTCAAGTACTACTTGAGTACTACTCAAGAGAAAATGTTTCAGAATGATGGCATTTTCATTAGATTTAATTTTTAGTTAAATGTAGAAAGTTTAATTGCATTCACTCCTTTCTTAAATTTGTTGTTGTAATTTTGAACAACCCTATAAATGACCTTTTTTCAATGCAGTATATCCATTATTCCTTGGGCAGTGGATAATTTGGAACTGCCAGAAATACATTCATTACTTCATCCCAGTGATTAGCAGAAAACAACTGCTTTCAGCAAATAAAAATGTATTCAGTAATTGTATTTAGAGGTAACCTTTCATTCCAGGAAAATAAGCACCAACCTCAGTTTATTTATTTTCCTTTGTTCCAGTTAAAAATCAACAGCACTGCCTCTGACAAGCTAATGACCTGGAAAATATATGAAGAAAATGCAATAATTCTATAGAGAATTCCCTACATTTGGCCTGATGCCTTATATGGTAGAAATACTGGTTGACTCTGTTGCAGATAAAATTTATGCATTATAAAATTAGTCATGAACCTTACAGAACCTTATAGATTTATAATCAACATATTACTTTTTCAATACTTAGGTGTGTTAATGATTCATATGTTGTGAACATAAGAAAAATGGTTTATTAAGCTTCCTGAAATTGACATATTATGTTCTGTTGTAATGAGGATTGTTCAGTTTTGGTTTACAGGGTAATTTAAATCCAGCCCATTACTATGTGTCTTTCCAACTTATCTCATGAACAGTCTCCCCATCCATTTATTATCTTGGTATAAATCTGTTGACTTCTTTCAACATCAAAGTCAATTTCATGCTGCAATCTAGCCTATGCTACTTTTCATAAAGAGTAAGGTCCTTTCAGTATTTCCCCAAATTCATGGGCTCTCAAAGTAAATAGGTCAAGAAGCTGTATACAGAAGCTACATACATCCTGAGGATAAGTCCTTTACAACCTCTGTTTCATACTCTTCTGAATTGACCAGGAAGCTTGAAAGGTACTCCTACTTACATCGGTTAAGTAAACATCTCACTGAAACTCACATATTTTTTCTGCTTCCAATAGGAAATTTTTAAAAAATGATTTTCTGTTCTATCTAGCAACCTATCAACAGGTTTCCAATTATTCTATTTGGACTTCTGCTTGTAACAGGAAAATAGAGCTGGAAGGGACCTGTCAGCCTCCCGCTTGATTCCACATTCGATTTCCCAGCTTGCTCGGCTGCCTTAGAAATGGGAGGGGAAGAGGCAGGGTTAAAGGGGGGAGGAGAAGCTGCACAGGAGAGAGAAACAAAACCTAAGATGAAGAATCAATGAACACCACATTCCATTATGATGATCTGCAAGGGGGGGAGAACACATGACACTTGGAGCTACCAGAGATTGGACTAAAGCCCAAGGGGGGCTTGATGGGAGGGGGAAAGGGATGCTTTTAATATATGCACTTAATGCCTTTATACCCAGATCTGGAATGCTTTCTACCATTTTCTCTATCTGTCTTCAGTAAAAGCTTATTACTCTTTAACCTGGCATTGGGAGTATTTCTTTCCTGGGGATGGAGTGAAGTGGGACCTGACAGGACCTTAGAGGTCCTAGTCCAAACCCCTGCTCATGCAGGAGACCCTATACCTTTCAGGACAAATGTCTATCCAGTCTCTTCTTAAAAGCCTCCAGTGATGGAGCACTCACAACTTCTGTAAGCAAGCCGTTCCACTGGTTAATTGTTCTCACTGTCAGGAAATTTTTCCTTAGTTCTATGTTGCTTCTCTCTTTGATTAGTTTCCATCTATTGGAAACCTTCTGGTGCTTTGGAAAATACATATTTTTGTCTTTCAGTAAGAATTTTTTTAAAAATGTGTTCCTGTTCTATTCATCAATAGGTTTCCAATTATTCTATTTTCCCCCCATATGTGTGTGTGTGTGTGTGTGTGTGTGTAGTGTGTGTGTGTGTGTGTGTACTAAAACGATTTATTACTATATTTCTGAGAACAACAAATCACCTTTGGATGTGCTTCATAAATAGAGCACTAGAATTATGATTTTTGCAAAAAATAAAAATACCAATGACATTTTTATTGTGAATGGCTTTTAAAAGGAGCTTAGCTGAAGGCTGGAAATGAACGGAGCTCTTAATTTGAAATATAGATTCAAAACATTTGTCTGATTAACCAAAAGGATCAAAATAAAAACAAACATTAAAAACATTGTAAAGTTAAATTCAAGGCATGTTTACTTTGAAGAACTAAGCTCAAATTTCCCAAACTATCCCCCCCCCACATCCATCTTTAATCTTGTAGAAAAAAAAGAGACTGATGGCAGAAGTTTCTATAATTATTCTATACTAGTTGTGCTTGTAAGTGTGGCCACCAAAGCTCTAGAGCATGGGGGGGGGGGGGTTTGTCAACCTTGACAACTTTAGGAAGTGTGGACTTCAACCCCCAGAAGTCCCCAGCCAAGAGTTGAAGTTCATACTTTTAAAGATAGATTCTGAGGTCCACCTTTAAGAAGTCCACACCTCTTAAAGGTGAATTTGGAGTCTTGAAGTCAATATACCTTAAAGTTGACAAAGTTGACAAACATTGCTCTAGAGCATAGCTGGCTAGAAAATTCTGGGAGTTGAAGTCCACAAGTCTTAAAGCTGCCAAGTTTAAAGACCTCTGCTCTAGAGACCCAAATGACTGCCAGTTTTGTTCTGTAGTCCTAGCATTGCTCCTCATCTACCCATTTGTGAGCCAGTCAACTCTCCTTCCTTTCAGCCAGTAGAGGGAGTGTCTCAAAACCAAGAAACAGCTCTTTCATCTTTTCACCTTGCTTTGTGGCTTTCCATAATGAAGAAAGCAAAAAAGAGATTCCTCAGTCTCCATTATAGAAATACTAGTGCCACTTCTCTGTTAAGCATAGAACGATGAGGGAGAGAACCTACAAGTTGCAGTTCCTTGGCTTCTGGAAGGAAGGTGGGCTCCCCAGGGTAACAGGCAGGATTGTCAGATGGTGGGAATGGATAGGAACAACAGCAGACATACACAGCAGTTAAAATATGTAGTGGTGCTGTTTATTGCAATATAAGCTTTAGAGCAAAGAATACATATAAGGTGTTCAGTGAATGAATTCATTCATCTTTCTGTCTGTTTAGACCAGGTGTAAATATTTTCCCCTAAAAAAATCTTAAAGTACACTTACAAAACTTAACTAAATTACTTAGGCTTCTATTCCTTTATTTTATATGACCAATACTTAGCTGCTATTTTCTGCTTCCTCCTATACTTGTTTATTTTCAGCAGTCTCAGCAATGCTAACTACTATTCTCCTTAACACAAACCTGCCTAGTTATCCAGCACGTGAATCACTTGGAATTTGCTCTCCACAATGCAGGGCTGTGTTTCTGCTGGCTCTTTTGGCAGATTCCTTCTTTGGCATCAGTTGCCTCAGGATTGTTCCTGGTTCTTCTCAATGGCCATGGACTATCTTGCTCCTCATTCTCCAAAGTGCCATCTTCTCTACCCCACATCTGATAACCCCTCATCCAGAAGCATATCCTGCCACACCTAGAAGATTGACATGATAGCAGTGTTCCTATATTTGAGGGGATGCCACAAAGAAGAGGAGGGTCTATCTATTTGTCAAAGCACCAGAAGGCAGGACAAAAAAACAATGGATGGAAACTAATTAAGGAGAGAAGCAACCTAGAACAAAGGAGAAATTTCCTAATGGTGAGGAAAATTAATCAGTGGAACAGCTTGCTGTCAGAAGCTGTGGGTGGTTCACCACTGGAGGTTTGACTGGACAGCCACTTGTCTGAAATGGTACAAGGTCTCCTGCATGAGCAAGGAGTTGGACAGAAGACCTCCAAGGTTCCTTCCAACTCTGTTATTCGGTATTCAATTTTTCCTGCCTTCCTTCTATCTGCCTGCCCTGGTTTCTTTTATACTTCTTTCTTTTGAATCTTATGTATTCATTTGCAAGGAATTCCAAAGAGCTTAAACTTTTTTCCTCAGTTGCCTATATGCCTAACCTTTGTACGCTTGACAGTCAGAGCACTACAAAGAAAAAAGAACCCAGGAAGATGTTTCTCCAGCCTCATCTGGAGATGATGGGACCAAGGGGTCTTCTGCATTCAACAAATCTTTTTCTAACCCCTCTAGCCTGAAATTAGCAATGGTTATTCTCTATTTCCATGTTTAACTCAAGAAAACTGATAGAACTGCCTGTTACATAAAGTTTTGCTTTAAATCATCTGCTTCAGATATCAATGCTATTTCCAACATATGACTCAGAGGTATTTACTTTATTAAAAAAAAAAAAGCACAAAACCAGAAATTGACTTGTCCTCCTCCTTCTTTGCACTAGATACAAAGGCGACACTATGTGCACAGCTATAATAAATACTTTTAAAAAATGAGGGGAAAAAAACATATTTTCCATCTGCTCCAGTTTTCCATGCTGCTGATCCTTGCTTCTATTTTTAGGCCTGTCTTGCAGAAGATCCAAAATTGTCCACTGAGTGCATTCATCTTCTTTTTATTCTAATATCTCTACTGCCAACATAGTTCATCACCTGAAAGCCTCCCTTTTCTATTTTAGAATGAACAGTTAAAGCAATCTTTGCTCCATTCCTTCTGCCGTATGTCCGCCTACTTTCTGCCACATGTTATGAAAACAAGATTTCATAAAATAGACTCTACCACCCCTTTCTAATTGCAGTACCATTCCCACTCTCAAGTTTATTTTTAAATGAAGTTAATAGTTACTGTGAATTTCCAATGAACATGTTTCATTAGGGATGGACAAATCATTCAGATTTAAAAAAAAAAAAAAACTTCCCACATTTAATTTAAAAAAAAATCAGTTCCTTTCAAATCTTTCTGTGATCAAAACATGGTAACATTTATTAGTTTCAGAACCAAAGGAAATTTCATTTTGGTCCAGCTCTGCCAGTCAAATTCACTAAAGAATATTATTCGTGGCAATGGAAAGGATATATCTGCTTGTTTTTTATTATTATTATTATATTTTACATTTTAATTTCCTGGCTTTTAATATATCTGAATTGTATTGCATCTCACCCAGAGATTTTAGTGTCTGGGCAGTGGGAACAGGTTTAGAAAATAGAAAAATAGAGAACGAATCTTTTAAAAAATGAGTGTATGTCAGGAGGAGGCGGAGGAGGAAACAGACTATGAAGGAATCAATGCTTGAACATGGGATAAGCAATGATGACTTGCAAGGGTGGAAAAGTATAGAGCAGGGGTCTCCAACCTTGGCGATTTTAAGATGTGTGGACTTTAACTCCCAGAGTTGAAGTCCACACGTCTTAAAGTTGCCAAGGTTGGAGACTCCTAGTACAGAGAAGTACAGTGAATGGCAAAACATTTTCTTTCCTTTTTAAAAAATATGTTGCTCTAATTTCTTTTACTAGCTGTTTCTTACTTTTTTCATTCTTGTATTTTCCATAATCGTGCTTACTCCAGAAGTGATTAGCATGGTGGATACTACGTAAATATATAACGAATAGCCTTGTATTTTTTTAAAAAAGACAACAGTGGAGCAAAGGAAGACAAAACACAAATCATTTATTCACTGATTCATTCTTTTTTGTAAATTATTGGAATTCTCAGTAGAAACTCTTCACAGCTTCATCTCTAGTTGCCTCTAGTTATGAGAATCAAGGAGTACAGTGAATAGAAAACTTTGATAAGGATAGGAATAATGACGACTATATATGGGGAAGATATATGCCCATTATCCTTAACAGAATTAATGAAGAACTTCATGGCCAGTTCCCTACAACCAATTTACAGAATCACTCAGCTGTTTCTACAGCAAATAAAGTCTGTCTTATATTCACTGGTTTATTATTATAATGATAGCTAGGTAGTTTTATGACTCACTAATATTCCTCTATGAATGAAAAATAAACATAGATCAGAGTGAAAATCTTTGTTGTATTTTAAACTGCTAAAAGGAAACCTGCACGCATGTGCTGGCTGTAATGAACCATATTGACTCTGTTTAAAAAGCTTAACAATCTTTGTAAGTTCTTCAATGAACATTTTAGCATCATCTAATTGTTCTTCCTGGAATAACTTTATAAGAAAAGTCAATATCCTGGATTCTTTTAACCTTGGGAGGACCATGGATGTAGATAAGGTTCTCTGCATGTTCTTTGTAAATTGGATTCCTCGTCCCAATCCCGATATTTGTGTGCAAGGGCAAATTGTGTGTAGCTGGGTGATTATAGGAAGTGGTTAGTCTTTGACATTTTTGAGGAAGTGGACACATTCAGCTACCTTTGAGGCAGTGGATAGTAATCTCTTTGGATAAGTTCTCTCTCAATCAAGTCATTTTGGACAATTTATGACTTTCTCTTTTTAAGGAAGGTTTTGGAGAAGAGGGTGGGGTTTCAGTGAGAGAAATCCTAGATTAAATGGATTTGATTTTCCTCAACCAAAATTAAGGACTGGAAGATAAATAGCATTGGTCATCCTACTTGGTGATGGCCAAGATGGAAGAAGTTGATGAGAGTTCCTACCTCATGTAAAGTTAAGGCAGATGGGAGACTGATAAGCATCTTTTAGATGCTTCAGTATCCCACATTCTATAAAATTTTGCATCCTGAGATAGCAGCCAGCCAATCTGACCTTTAGGAAGGTAGCTAATGTCTTACTATTTTGCAGTGCTTTGGGGCACTGATGGTGGTAGTGGTGACAGTTAAACTTTTGTTATCTATCACTGAGAGATAGTTTATTCATGTTTTATTTTTATGTTGTAATTAAACACATTGTATCTTAAGAAAGAGATGGTATGTAGATCTTTCTATAAATACATAAATATGTTTTGAAGCCATGAAATGGTGGGAAAACTAACAGAAAAGAACATTTTGCAGACATCTAATGAAAAACAGTGAACTCTAAACCAAAAGCATTCTGATTCACTGACCAGTGATATAGTTATCAAAAAATAACTCAAAACATTTATATAAAAATATTATATAAAAAGATCACAATGACTTTGAAAACATGTACAGTTGAAAATAAAACACACTTCTTTGAACCATTTTTATTCATAACTGCACCCTCCCTTTGGACCATTCATTTTTCTCAGTTGCTTCATAATTAGCTGGCCCTTAAGCTGCACACAAATTCCTTAGATGTGCATTTTAATTAAGCATTCCTCAGAAGCAGCAAACTGTATCAAAAGAAAAACAGATGTTTAAAATATCAATAAAAGTACAAGAAGTCAACCTGTGATCCTGAGATTGAGAATACTGATTAAACCTTTAGCTTAATGGCATATTGGGGATTGGATTCTTTTGGTAAGCTTTCACTTTGCTCTCTCCCAAAATATATGAATATCAAGCATCTAATTTTCCTCTAGTCATCAAACTCTGTTCATCTTCCCATGGAGGAAGCAAAACTCAAAGGTGATAGAAGCATGACTAAAAACTTCAGAAAAGACATACAGTAGGTGTGAATTGTTGGGCGGTCATATTTTACTGCAAAGTTACAAAATATGTAGTCTTCCAACTACACCAGGAATTAATCCCTAAATTCATACTTTGTGGTTTTAATGGTGAAAATTGAAACTAAAAATACACGCTTACATTAGAAGAATATAATGTGTTACAAAATAAAACTTACAAGAGTACATAGTCAGAAGAATCTAACAAAACTGAATGGTGGGAAATTTAAGGCACTCAATATTGCTTATGTGCCTAATAAAACACACAACAACATATGAGGTTAATGATGGTGATGCAAGGTAGGATATCCATGAGCCTGGAAATGCCTAGACTTAAACTTTCTTCAGTGGGTCTTGCCAATAGTTCTAATCAGGGGTGAAATCTAAAAATTTTTGCTACTGGTTCTGTGGGCATAGCTTAATTGGTGGGCGTGGCTTGGTGGTCAGGTCACTGAGTGGGCATGGCCAAGTCGCACACCATATAAAAGCAGCTGTGCTTGACCCAAAATGGTCCCTGCAACAAGCAGGAGCCTCACACAGCCACAAAAAGGCTTCAAAGAGGGACAATCTTGGCAGCTTCGTGGGAGCTGGCTCCTGCTGGAGGACAGAGAATTTCGCCTCCTCCCGCCAGCTCTCGCTCGAAAGGATGAGGTCACCCAAAACATGGCATTGCTTCAGGGCTTCGCTTCTTTACCCTAGATTCATGGTAGTGTGTCTGTTCTGTGGAAGAGCGCAAGAGGCCGACTGCAAGGGCGGGTGGGCGGACGGTGAGCAGCAATGGCAGCAGCCAGAGGTGCACAAACAACCCCCACCTTGGGCAGCTCTCAGTTTAATGTGTGTATGTCGGTTGCTGTCACCGCACAATGAAAGAGGAGCTGATAGGCCTGCGACTGCCCTGATTCTTTCACCAATGAGCTCTGCTTTAGCTTATCAGGTAGCGCTCCCCGCGAAGCATTGTGGAAATTGTAGTCCAGAAAGGGGGGGGGGAAACCCAAGCCGTGGGCATAAGCGGGGGGGCGGCCATTTTCGCTACCGGTTCTCCAAACTAATTGATGCCATCACTACCAGATCGGCCAATCTGGTCTGATCCAGTAGCATTTCATCCCTGGATTAACCCACTACCATTTAACAGAAGACACAGAGCTCACTACATTGCACAGTCTTCCAAGGGCATTTCAGACATTGTACAACCCCCTTAGCAGCATCTCTGAAACTTATAAAAATCCATGTACTCATCAAGTCAATTGGTCAGCTGACTCAGGACTGCTGTTGGTCCTGTTCATCATTAAACTTTCTTTCCAATCAGCCTCTACGTTTCCAGTCTCTTTCTCCCAGATTGGAACTGAACCAGATGGATATTTTTTCCAACAGGTAGATGCAGCAAAAGTCTTCTGTTGTACCATATCTTTTTTATTTCATTTTATTACTTTTTTTGTTGTTTTTGCAGTTGTCAGATTTATGCTTCCTACTTTTTAAGAAATAATATGCATCCTGTATGTATTTGCACTCTGGATTTGCAAAAGCCATTTGACTTAACTGGCATTCTTCTGACAAAATAATTCCTCTCTCTTGGCTTAACTCATTTAGCTTTGCATCCACTTCTGGATCACGTTCAAATGAGTTATCCTTATTATTAGAGCTTTGCATCTTTGCCACTCTTTTTCTGTTTATTTGTATTTCTTTTGGGCCTTCATAAAATAGCTTATCTTGAATCCATTCTCAAAACTAACCTTTCCTGAGAGAACTTTAGATCGTCTGCTGAATCCAGATACTTATTCTAACTAAGCCAAAGGATGTGTAAATGAAATACATATTATCCATGCCCTTTTTTATTGCACACCTTTTAGGGGAAGTTGTCCTATTGGTTCTTTGAAAGCATGCATTACACAGGTGATTATGTGTATATCTATACATGTGTTTGTAACATATATGTGTGAAATAGACTCACTCTGTTCTTGGCAAGTTGTGTGAATTAACAAAATGATTTGTTTTTGCAAGTAGCAATAACTGGTGTTCCTTATCTTGGGAAAATGGATAGTAATATCTATGGAGATTCTCAGTCATCCAGGTCATGTTTGTCTCAAAGGTGCGTTTTCAAGAGGCAACTGGACTTTCTGGTTTTTTTCTTTGAAGACATTTCACTTCTCATTCAATAAAGTTTTTTCTTGGAAGACATTTCGCTTCTCATCCAAGAAGCTTCAAGAGCTGAAGAGACTTCTTGGATGAGAAGCGAAACGTCTTCAAAGGAAAACCAGAAAGTTCAACTGCCTCTTGAAAAAGCACCTTTGGGACTGAATAGTAATGATCTACAACAGTGGTTCTCAACCTGTGTCTGTAGACCCCTGGGGGGGCTGTGGTGTCATCACCAGTGGTCAGCAAAGGCTTGAAGACATGTTATGATCTAAATCTTGAGTTAAGTCTCAGTGGTCCATGGCCATGTCCTTGGCCACAAAAGGTATTTAAAAGGGGAAGGGGGTATCCATAAAGAAAAAATTGAGGATCTAGTCTATAATAACATCATCCTCTTCCAATATGGGCACTGTCTAATCTCAGCTAAAGAGTGCCTCCACCCCTGCCAATTGCACATAAAAACTATTTAGGAATATAATCTAGTGAAAGGATTAGAGCACGTACGGAGTGTACCTAACTCGACTTTTGATATTCCTTGCTGCTGAGAGAAGCTCCACTGTGACCTAATCCTCTATCTGCATAGATAAAGCCTCTAGGCTCCCAAGTAGCCTAGCTAAGTAACTTGTTGTGAAATGCAAAATGTGAATTCTGCCTGTTTGCTGTAACATAATCTGAAATAACACCCCCTAACAAAGCTCTGGGCTATATGCCAGAAAATGTATTCTTTTCCCCTTTCTAAGGTCCATTATTTTCAGACCACTGAGAAAATCATGAGGTTTGCATGAACCATGGATATGAAATAATGTTTCTATAGCAATGACGATCTATGCAAGCAATATGTGTAGACTATAAAAAGAAAAAAAAATAGTTAACACGTGCCTGCTTTTCTCTCTGCCTTGCTGTTTAAGGTGGGAGATTAAAGGTTGCCCAGTTTTGCTTTTGATCAAAAATAAAACTGATTATCAGTTGCCTCGTGTTCAGAGTTTAATTGAATTTATCAGATTCTGAGTTGCACTCAAAAACCTTACACTAGAACAGGCCACTCTCACATCTCTGTGGGAAAAGAAAGTATCTACAGTTCCACAGTAATCTGATGCAGATATATACATATATATATAGTAATCGTGTGAGAAAGCAATTCCAAGAAATACGTTTCCAACAATATCCTGTCTACTATTGTGTACACACACACAGACACACCAGTGGTGGGTTTCTACCGGTTCACCCCGGTTTGGGTGAACCGGTAGTGGTGTGGCAGGAGGCTCCACCCACCCGCCCAAACATCATCACAGATGCTCTGCGCATGCGCAGAAGCGCAGAACGCCACGCACGAGCGAAGCAAGCACAGACTCACAGTTCCGAACTGGTAGCGAAGATAAGTGGAAACCACTACTAACCCCACCATTCTTAAACATGTTTACATTTAGTCTTTCCTACCATCACCGTTTATAGTTTTTCAGTGTACCAATTATTCATTTCCCTCAGCCATCTGGGAACCAATAGATCAAGGGCCACCATTTTATACAGGCCAAAGATTCCTCATGATACAGAAACAGAGATTTCAAAGTGGTTACCATAGAAACTTCCAGGCCAGATTACAATCCAAGCAGCCATCACCCTGACATGGTTTGCCTTTTACATGGCAAAGGTAAAACTCTGGGTTGATTTGTCATATATCCTTGACCTTTTTCATGACAAAAGCCTATCTTTTAAAAAGCAATATCACTGAAGCCCTGGATAAAAGCCAAATCAATAGTCATAAAAGTTCAACCCTGTATTTGCTGATGCCAGTAACAGCTTTGATACGGACACTGAAGGCAGCAACTTCAGTCCAGCTTCTTTCCGGTTCAGATGCCTGCTATTAATTTGGACAGTCATTATTTGATTCAAGGAAAAGCCACAGGAGCAACTTAAATAGACAAAGATATATTAACTTATTCTTTAACTGGGAGACACACCAGCAATTGATAACCTAAATTAGATTGAAGCAGTTCTATCTCCAAATAAGATCTTTCGCTCAGGAGAAGGAAGTAAATTTATGAGAAAGAAAAATGAATTAAGAAGGAAACAGTCCAAGCATTCATTCAACCCAATCATAAAAATCTATATAATTTTGTTTTTCTTTAGGAATTCTCTCTCCTTGGTTTCATTACCATATTATTCAAATTGAGCTGAAAGTAAAAGTATTGAAGTGTTATAGATATTTAACTAATTAACTGAGTGACCTTTGCAACATGTTCATCCACCATCTTCTTGCATAAATATTTCATGAATTACATGTAATCATTAATAACATCAACTTGAGTGAATTAATTACTGCCAATTTTTATTAATAAAATGCATCATGTAATAAATAATGTTGGTTTATTACAGTGTATTAGTCTCAGGGGCATACACATGTCAGTTGCATTCTACTTCAGGCTACGAGAAAAGTAATCAAATAACTGTAATTATTGTACTAAATATATCACCGTTTGTTTAAAATGTCAATGATACAGGATAAAGGCATTCATAATGCTTCAAATAGAATATTTGCATGCATAGAACAGTAAGTGGAAGGGAGACAGAAAAAAAAGTTGCAATTAAATATTGGACTATACTGACTGATGTCTTTAAAGCACCAAATATAGGTAGTCCTTGACTTACGACCACAGTTGAGCCCAAAATTTATGTTGCTAAGTGAGAAATGTATTGAGTTTTGCTCCATTTTACAACTTTTCTTGCCACACTTGTTAACTCAGGGTTGACTCAGCCTTCCATCCTTTCGGGGTAGGTAAACTGAGGACCCGGATTGTTGGGAGCAAAAAGCTGACTTTGTAAAAATGCCACTTGGGGGGTGCAAAAGCCCTAATAAGCAGGCATATACAAGGAATGAAGGCTATGGTTAAGCACATTAATTTGTGCTTAATAAATTGTAAGCCGCCCTGAGTTTCTGGAGAAGGGCAGGATATAAGTTGAAATTAAAAAAAACTGAATCACTGCAGTTGTTAAATTAGTAACACAGTTGTTAAGTGAATCTGGTTTCCCCATTGACTTTGCTTGTCAGGTCGGAAAAGGTGATCACATGACCTTGGTTCACTACAACTGTCATAAATGTGAGTCAGTTGGCAAGCATCTGAATATATGTCAACGACCACCTGTAGTACAACAAACAGATGGAACTTGGCATTTGTTTTATTCTGATAAATTGAATAGGGACATAGAAACTAATAGGTTTACAATATAGGCTCAACTCTGGATGATGATGATGATGTCCAATGTCATGTCTGATTCTTGGAGATTCTTTGGGTTAGGTGTCCCTGGAATCTAATACTAATCTCAAGATTTGTGCCTTGTCTAAATATAAATAGTAATCTGTATTTCAGATTGACTGAGCTTTGTATCCCATTGAATGCACCCAAAAGTAAAGTGATGAGAAGATCATGGGTCATTCAAACCCATTCATGGCACTCATTCAAAGCTCACTGTCATAAGTTTAAAGCTGTAGTATAATAAGATATGATTATTCATAGGTTCCCTAGCAGTTCATTACTTCCCTAGCAGTAAATTATCCGTAAGTGATATTATTCTATTAGAAATGGAATCAGCTGACTCCAGCAATATTTACAAGTGATAGCAAGTTACCTTAGCTAGCTCAAACAATAATGTGTATGTCCTTCAGGTAAATGTCATTTAAAATAACTTGGTGAAAGAGGACCACTATGCGTAGACCATGCATTCATAACATCTTCATGAGTGCATTAGAACTGTAAAATAAAAGTTTAATGGTCTTATGCATACAATATACTACGCGTGTATGCACACACGCACACAATCCATGGAAACTTCCAAATTATATCAAAATCATATGCTTTCAAAGTGTGGGTTAGATTAGTCATATATTCTTCCAGAACAAGATCTGGGGTAAGGTATTAGCAGCCACTGTATCTGGCATAGACAGAAGCAATGATTTTCAAATCATAATTCAAAAAATGGACACTCAGAATATAAATTTGCTATACAGACAGAAGGCTGCTACTGTGGATTTCTTATAAGCATTCTGGGAAAACCTTATCATAATGGGAACAGGAGGAACTGAATAGTTCTTCAATCTCTTCCAACAAGGGTGTTTTTTTATATTTTATTCCCTGCTTTGGGTATGTATTAATTCAATTGCAGGAATCTCAGATATGTTGTTGAGAAGAATTTCTTCCCATTATGAATGATCTCTGTCATGTGGTATAATCATTTCACAATACAGGCATTATGTCTGATAAAATACCTAGAGCAAGATAGTGAAATAATTAGTTCAGTTAGGCCAATAATTATTTGAAAACATGATGTAGTGCTGATAATGAAATCTTTTTTGTTCTGGCAACTTTGTTTCAGATCTTTAAGGAAATAATTAGAGCTATTAGGACTTGGATCAAGACTGTGATGGTCCAGAAACATGCACTGTCAAGCATGTACTAGCTGTAATGAGTCCCAACCCTGAACCCAAGCTCCCAATGACAATTTCATCTTCAGCAGCATGTAGTATATTGCCATAGGACATGTAAATATGTATTTAAAAGTAATAATGCTTCAAACCATGCTCAACTCCTAGTGGCTGTATGGACACATACATTCATTTTCTTAGTAACAATACAGAAGTCGTTCTTTCTATTGTCTTTTCTGGAGATGATTTATATTGTTCCATATAGTTATTGTTCCATCCAGGGTGTCTCTTATGGTTACTCATCCAAGGACTGGCATGGCTCAATCAACCCAGCTAAGATTGGCCAGGTTGTTACCGCCTGCTGAGACCCTCACATGCTTATATGAATGCAGTGTACAAGAGAGAAAGAAACACAAATAATCTGTTATCAAAATTATCAAATAAAACAAAGTTATCAAATAAAACAAAATTGACACTTAATGAAAGAACTATCCAAGTACGTCAGTTGATTGACTGATCGATCAATTGACTGAATTTAAATGACACTTCCACTAAATGACACTGACACTAAAATAAAAAATACAATAAGAAGCAAAAATAAAGAATTAAAACAGCAAAAATAATAGGAACTGGATTGATGTATGAGAGAAAAAAGAAAAGGAATGGACCGACACACAGTCCAACAGGACTTCACTCATCCTCACTTGGTCCTCGAGCCCTTTAGGAACACCAGTGGAAGGGGTGTTCTTAGGGGGAATCTTGTTCCAAAGGGCATGTACTGCTACAAAGAAGGTGGTCTTCTGTGGTCCTGATGGATAGCATTGTTTAATAACAAAAACCTGGATCAACCCAACCCTGCCAGAGCAAATTGATCAGACAGAGCTTATAAGAACAGGCAGTCCTTCAAGTAACCAAGTCAAGAAAGGCTTTATAGGTAATAACCAACACCTTGAATTCCACCTGGAAACAAACTAGTAACCAATGCAGCTAGTAAAGCAGAGGTGTTATATGGGCATACTAAGTCATGCCCATCACTGATACATCACTGCCTTCTTGACCAAACCAGTTGAAGCTTCTAGGTCATTTTCAAATGCAACTCTATGCTGATGACTGGACTAATCTCTCTTCCTCAGGTGAATCAGTTTATTTATTTATTTTTATTTATTTATTTGCCGAGTACATATTAGATAATATATATAAGTATAAGCATGAATTGAATACATAAAATGAATACAATTAAAGGGAACATT
>JANHFM010001011.1:225069-236956 GCA_032468115.1 Grayia smithii
AAAGAGAAAATGGTTCTATATTGTACCATAAATAAACAGTCTAAGAAAATTCATGATGTTCCTGTCAATACAGTTCCTGTATTGATTCAGTGGTTAGTCATGTAGGAGAGTATGCCCAGTAAGGCCAGCAATACAGTGCATTCATCTCAAAAGTAATCTTTGAACATTAGGGCGCATGTAAGTAAAGCATAATGAATACTTTCTATACATCTTCACCAACTCAAAATAAAACTGCTTTGTAAATTACTTAAATATGCAACTGACCTAGAAATGGGAACACTGGGAAGATACTGTTGCCTACCATCTTTTTAGCAGTTTTCTTTCACATATGACAGAAGAATCCAAAATCTCAAGAAAATTACAAACAATATTTCAGTAATTGCTTCTTTATTTTAGGAAAGTAAGTTATGTTTTTCAGGATCGAACAAGAGATAGTATTTCACTTCCTACTGCTCCCTCCCTGTTTTAATTACTCTAAATCAGACAGTATTATCTGAAACCATAAAAAGATAAAGGTTCCCCTCACACATATGTGCTAGTCGTTCCTGACTCAAGGGGGCGGTGCTCATCTCCATTTCCAAGCCAAAGAGCCAGCGCTGTCCGAAGACTTCTCCGTGGTCATATGGCCGGCATGACTATATGCCAAAGGCTCACGGAATGTTGTTACCTTCCCACCAAAGGTGGTCCCTATTTTTCTATTTACATTTTTTACTTGCTTTCAAACTGCTAGGTTGGCAGAAGCTGGACAAGTAATGGGAGCTCATTCCATTATGCAGCACTAGGGATTCAAACTGCTGAATTGCCAACCTTTCAATTGACAAGCTCAGTGTCTTAGCCACTGAGCCACTTGCTCAAAATTAGACAGATTTGGATAACTGTTCCCCATTCCTCAACAATCAGTTTTATATTTTATATATGCTTCTAAATATTTCTACCTGGTGCTTTAGCACTTCTGTAAGAGCTAAAGAGTGTTCTTAGTATATAGCTTAGGATGAGCAACACCTCTCTTGCTAATCTGTTTTATTGTTTCCATGGCCTGTTGAAATCAGTAGGAAAATCAGCAGCATAGTTGCGATTAGGAGCATATTTTTTTAAAAAATTGGAAGAATACATGAAAGATGGTGCTTCACAAACTATCAATGTATTTGTTATTTCAGTGATTGTTGGAAGCTTATAAATTCTTACCTGGAGGGACAGTCAGATTCCAGAATGGACTGAGAGCAGATTTTGTCTGTTGGTTTAGTCCCTCTTTATGTTCATACCCACAGGAATATTGTCCAGTAGAGTGTTGTGCAATATTGAATGTATATGTAGCCATATTGGATATTGGTTTGTAGACAGAAACAAGGGTCTTATCTTTGCAGAAAAAAAATCTTGTTATATTATTCTTTGTAAAAAGCATACATAACAGTGAAACTGAGTCTCCAGAATCCATAGATCCTGCTTTGTAAAACAGCTCAGGAGCTGGAAGTACACCTAAACAAAGAAACAGAGCAGAAACGAAAGCAATAGAAGGCTAAATACTGAAATTTTATGAACCATTGTGTAGAATGGAAATATCTATCAATGTTTCTCCCTCCCCCCTTTTTTTTTCATATGTAACTTCAGGATTTTACCCAGATTTATTTGAGATTTTTAAAAATATATTGTATTCATTTACCATATTACTCTGTACAGTTTAATAATCATACCTGGCCTTACTTATAAAGTCTTATTAACAATTTCATTTTATTGACTGTTTTCCATATTATTAATTTCTCTCAGGAATGTATCTTTTATAGATTTTCCCCTAATCTCTCTCTCTCTTTTTCTCTTTCTCTCACACACGAACAAACACACGAAAAACAAAGAAATGCATACATATCTTCTACATCTCCATATTTTTATCTGTAATATTTTTAATATACTTATAATGTATTTCATTGCCAAATTTAGAAATGTGTGAATTTTAAATACTTGGCTTTTGCTTTTTATATCATTTTGTAATGCAAAAATCAGATTAAGGTTTCTCTCCTATTCCTGGAATGGCAGAGACATTCTGCAGAGAATCTGTTCCTTGACTCCATGAACTCATTGTTTGTCTATTAGGGATTTATTATTTTTTCAGATTTGTACAAAGGGGGTGTGTTGGATCAGTGGTTAAAGACACTGACCTTTTAAATGGGAAAGATGCAAGACTCAAAGGCCAAGTGACGGGTTGAGCTCCTGTTACTTGCCCCACCTCCTGCTCACCTAGCACTTCAAAAGTATGCAAATGCAAGTAGATAAATAACTACCTCTTTGGTGGGAAGGTAACACTGCTTCGTTTGCCTCTGCATATAGTCATGGTGGCCACATGACCAGGGAATTATCTTTGTACAAATACTAGCTTCCTTGGCCAAGAAACGGAGATGAGCACTGCCCCCTGGGGTCAGAAATGACTGGATAGGGAAACCTTTATATTTTCAGATACTTATAGTTGATTGCATATTTGTTTCAGGGAATGTACATAGTTCTGCCAACATGTAAACTTTTTTTCTCCTCTATTCATTTTGGGATGGCTGAAGAGGCAATTGCAATTCTTTAAACATCTATTCTTGCATTTATTCAAGCATCATACATAACCCCTGGAGACTAAAAATCTGTTCTTTCGTTCTTATAGTTCATAGATATTTCAACTGATACAACATTATTACAGTCAACACACCATTTTGTCTTTGAATAATAGAGCCTTATAATAGAAAGATTGAGGGCAAAAGAAGAAGGGGATGACAGAGAATGAAGTTGCTGGAGGGAGTCACTGAAGCAGAAAGCGTGAGCTTAAATGGACTCCAGAGGATGATAGAGGACAGGAAAGCCTGGAGGAACATTGTCCAAGGGGTTAAGATGGGTCGGACACAACTTCGCAACTAACAACAACTTCCTCTCTAAGAGATCCTACTGTGCCTGCTTCCCAATGAGGTCAATTCAAAGGTCAGGCGTGTCAGGGGCTTGGGAAAGTCAGCTTGGTTGCTTTGCTAAAGGAAAACTCCCCCTTCCCTTCGCATGGTTTATGCTCAAGGGGAGGCAGTTTCTAATCTTCCCAGCTAAATGGCATGCAGGTATGTGCTTGCATCAATAAAAGTAGCTGCAGAATTATAGTTATTGTGTAATTATGCTAATCTACAGCTTTATCTCCCCCACTAAGAGACTTTTTTTGGGAGAGAGAGATTCAGCATGGTGGCATTTTTGTTAGCATGTACGTTACAAGCAGAGTTCTTAAGGTTTGTCAATTATTTTGTTTGGAACAATATTCAAAGTGGCGGAAGAAATAAGAGTCAGGATCGCTTTGCTTGAGATGAGGCCAGACTAATTCCCTGTTGAAATAATATTTACCTCTGGAGGGATGGGAGGGAGAACCTCATTCTTGATGTTTTCCATTGGGTTCAGATGGAAGTGTGAAAGAAGGTTTATGGCCACATCAGAGAGGACATTCCCATTATGTCCTGGTCAGTAGTACTCAAGTAAGAAAGTCAATGAAATTTAAAAGTTATTGGAATATGTGTATGCAATAGGAAACAAGAAAACTGTATAGTGGTGTAGTGATTAGGGCAGTTGTCTAGAAACCAAAAGACCATGAGTTCTAATGACCATGAGTCCTTGGGTGCAAAGCCAACAGGTGATCCCTCTCAGTCTGGCCTAGTAACAAGGTCACAGCAAGTCTCTTATAAACATCTTACCAAGGAAACCACAGGGACTGTTCCAGGTAGTCATTAGATGTCAACATTAACTGGAAGGCACAAAAAGAGACAAAGAAGGAAGTCATTAAAATGCACCTATTTTGACCTGAATGAAGAACACATACATGAAAAAGCTTACCAAGATTTTTTTCATTTCTGAAAAAGACTTATCTTTCAACATATGGAATGAGAACTGGTCGGGGGAGGTCTGCAAGAAAATTCCATTGCCATGTCATGAAACATGCTGCTATAATGTGGAAATTGACATGCAAAACTCTCAGATTTCACCACCTGAATTCCTGATATGGAAACAGAAAGCCATACCATGCAAATTGTGTGGGGTATAGTTATAAAAACAGATACCATAGGAAAATAGGGGAAATATTTAGCCTTGCTTTTAATTATGTGCATTGAAGAACGCATTTGTTTTATTCAATTTGATGCTGTAATCTTGCTTCAATAACAATTGTGCCAATAAAGTAACATTCAAGTCTTGGTTGCAAGCATAGCAACAATTGATTCTTCCAAGCCTTCTGTCAATAAAACATTTTCACTCTATGTGATCTCATACAAAGAAGGGATAATTTAATAAAAGACTGAAATGCTGCTTAAGTCACTGGCCTGTTCCCAGCCACCTAAGCAACCAAGGGAAAAGAAATTGTTTTCTATCTGCAAGATAGAGGTCATATTGTGATTTACCCCCCACCAGCTGATATTCTTAAAACATAGGATTTACTTTAGTTACTTCTCTATAATTTTTGACTATTTCTAAAGCATCCACCCTGATTACACTTGATTTTTTTCTATTAACTATCTGCTATACAAATGAATTAATATCCAGGAAGGAATTTTTTTGGCTCAATTTGTGTGACATCCACTTTGAGGATATGCAATATTACAGGAACTTCATAACCAATTGAACTGGCAGAGTGCCATACTACAACCCGGAGGTTCATAGCAGGGGTGCGTTCTACTTACCTTTACTACCGGATCTAAGGGTGGACGTGCAGCGCGTGCAGCGCGTGCATTCGGCGCGCGCGTGTGCTTTCCATGTGCGTACACCGAATAGGCGTTCCTGCGCATGCGCAGAAGCTTTTTTTGACAAAAAACCCTCAAAAAAAGCAATCTGCGCATGCGCACGAGCGCATTCCATGCAGACACCAGTAAGTACGGGCATGCAGGTGGGGCCAGCTCCTAGTCGCACAGAACCGGCTCGGTGACATCACAGCATCACCGCTACCTATTCGCGCTAGCCAGCCCGAACCGGGAGCAACCCACCACTGGTTCATAGTAATGACACTATGTTTTACTAGGTTTCCAGAAAGATCATGCACAGATGAATTGCTATGCATCACAAGCTATGCAAAATAAAATATTTTACACCAAAATTGACATTTGGATTGAAGACCTATTGCCACTTCAGATATGGAATATTGATTGTAAAAATTCTCAGTTCAAGCAACCCTGGATTAACTATTAAGGAAAATAAGCACATATTTAGCGCACAAAAAGAAGGGGCACCACAGAGCCCCCTCCCCCAGCTATCATGCCTTTAATTCTTTCACTGTCATATGTCTTGGTAAAGGTAGATCAAGTGAATGAAATTACTCTTGGTAACTTCATGGGCAAAGTCATATCATGGCTTTGTTCACAACATGAAAGAACTTTGCCATTGTATTTTGGAATTGGGATCAACTGGTAGATCCCAGAACGATTTGCAATAGATCAGGAAACACAAGTCTCACTGTTCAATGCTGTAAGCAGAGATGGGCTGCTGCCGGCTCTGACTGGTTCAAGAGAACTGGCAAATCCCAACACTAGCTGGCCTCGACCACCCTGCCCCGCTCCGCTCCGTTCCGCTCTGCCTCACCCCACCCTATCTCACATCACCTGCCTTGGCCAGTTTGTAGAGTACACCCATGGCCAGCTACTTTCTGGCTCGCTTGTCCAGACCATGCGACCCAGCTGATCTTTGCCCCTCACCCGCTTGCCTTCCTTTGCCACAGCCTACCATGCTGGCGACACAGCCCAGCTGATCTCTGCACCTCACCCGCTCTGTTCACCATGGCTGCCTATGAAGGTAAGGCGCTCGGCCAAAGGGCCACCTCAGGGTAGAAACAGTGAGGCTCATCCACCTTTCAGGCTTGGCTCTCAGCATCCTTCTGCCTGCATGCCACCCTTCATCTGGGGTTGGGGCCTGGGAGATGCACTAGTCCCTAGCTTCCCCAGGGCCTCTGCCTGCATGCTGGGCCACCACTGTGATAATGGTGTGAGCCCCATGGGCTAGAAGTTAAGGCTGACAGCGGGGAAGGAAAATCTGCTCCAGGCTTGCTGCACTCAGCCAAAGGACCGTCTCGGGGGGAGGGATACACGGTGAGGCGAAGCTGCCTTTTGGGACCAGCTTCAGCTTCTGCAGGGCCTTCCAGGTGGGAGGCCTGAGAGGAAATGCCTCCCCCAAGGGCCTCCCACTCACCCATCTGCTGGCCAGACTGGCCTGGAAATGGCATGTCCTATTGTTGTGGGCTGGGTGCAGGATCTCTGCTCTTTGCCAGCGTAAGAAGCCTGTAGCCACTGCTCCTTGAAGGCACAAGAAGCCTTCAGCTGCCACTCTTTGCCAGCATGAGAAGCCTGCAGCCGCTGGTGTTTGCGTGAAAAGCCTCCAGCTGTCGCTGCCGCCCCAATTCTGGCCGAAAAAGACCAGCAGCTGCAGGTTTCTCATGCTGAAAAAGACCAGCAGCAGTAGGCTTCTTACGCCAAAAAAGAGGCAGTGGCTGCAGGTGAGTCTCAGGGTGGGGTCATGTGCCCAGCTGCACCAACAAAGGCTGGAAATAGCCACTCGCCATTTCATGCTGCAAAAACTTTTTTAAAAACCCTGACTATTGGGCAGTGATGGGGCATCAGAGAATCGATGTTGCTACACAAAGGTAAGTCTAAGGCTCCATTCACCACCACTTCAACCCACCTACGCCACCCCACCTTGCCATGAGTGACATTGAGTTGGCCACACCCACTCAGTCACATGATCTCCCCTTCCCAGCCACACACACCTGGTCTTTAGGATGAACCGGTTGTTAAATTAGTTGGCTCCCACCACTGGCTGTAAGTAAACCAAAGTCAAGAATATTCTCAGTCGAGGTTGGCTTGCTCAAATCAGCTCTGTGTCAATTGCAGTGCTCAAATTTATAAACAGGCATACTAATAATTTGCTCTTATGAGCAAACCAAGCTTATAGTGGATCCTCTAGAACTGGAAAATTTCCATGTTTAATTTTTTGTGGGGTTGCATTCCTTCAAGCAAAGCTAGTGTGTAGTTTGAGGAACCTTCTAGAGTTCCAGCTCCTGCTCAAGGAGCAAGTGATAGCTATGACTAGGGGTTCCTTTGAACAAATTGATCTTGTGTGCCAATCGCAACCATTCCTAATCCAGGAGGCTTTAGTCACCTCCTATTTGGACACTTGCAATGTACTACTATGATAACCTTGAAGACAATCCAGAAATTTCAACAGGTCCAGGATGCAGCAATGCATGAAGTTCTGGGTATTCCATGGGATGTCCATATTACACTACTGTGGAGTGAACTACACTGGTTTCCAAAGACTTCCCTCCTGCCAATAAACACACACACACACACACACACACACACACACACAGATGTAAATTAATTCTAGCTTTGAAGCACAGGTGTATATTTCAACTAGAGATATCCTTAGTGTTTTCTTAAGCTTATCAAAAGATGACTAGATCCTGTTACTATTACAGATTCATTCTTAGTTGGCTTTGAATGCAGGATTTCAATCTGGAATAAAGTCACTAAAAAGTGAGGTGGATGGAATGGATGGATACCTGGGTCTCTGAGGCAGGTGCAAAAGGCTGAGTTTTCATCCCCCCCCCCCCCTTTAGAGCCTCGAAGATCAATTTTTAGAATGAGTTTCATTTCCTTTCTTTAATTAAAGTTTTCAAAGTGCGCTGCGAGGTCACACAGAAAAACCCAATGAAAGGGGAATTGGCCAGCTGTAGTTAAAACTGATCTTTGTGGAAGGGGAATATGCTTGTTATACACCATTTACTCTCAGCAGCCAGAAGCCTTTCTCCAAAGGGTCACACAGCTAGAAGAAAAATAATTTGCGCTTATAAAAAGAGTTCCCACCCAAAATTGTTTTTTTCCCAAAATGTAACGAGAATGATTGCCAAACCCAGCCAGCCATGTTGCTTTGCAGAGCCTAAACTTAGTCTGATTCCACTTTGGGGTTCAATGACTCAATGAGATTGGATCTAACATGCCCCCATTTAAAAGTCCACGCTGTCAGTTAAAGCAAACAGTCAGATTGTTTTCCTATGTTTAAAATGACCACCTATAATTTTAATTACACTTGTCTCCATTGCCTAAGGCAGAGGTCTTCATACTTGGCAGCTTTAAGACTTGTGGACTTCAACTCCCAGAATTCTCCAGCCAGTTTTGCTGGCTGAAGAATTCTGGGAGTTGAAGTCTACAAGTCTTAAAGCTGCCAGGTTTGGGGACCCCTGGCTTCAGGCATGAATAAGGAGCTCTCAAGCAAGAAGTGAAAGGCAAAAATTCTATATGTGACCAAATGTACCAAAGGTGCTTTTCCAAGAGGCCAAGAAAGTCCAGTTGCCTTTTGGAAAAGCACCTGTGAGACAGCCATGATCTAGATGATTGGGAATCTCCATAGACATGAAATCAGATGCTCTACAACTCCATCTAATGTACCAACATGACCTTCAGTATGTTGTGAGAAAGGCATAAACTTAGGTGAGAAAGGCATAAACTCTTTTACCAACAACCTCAAGGTTAACAGGATGGAATGGGACTTTTTGGCTCCTACCTTGGCCACACCTCTTTCTTTCTTTCTTTCTCCCTTCCCTCCTTCCTTCCTTCCTTCCTTCCTTCCTTTCTTTTTCTTTCTTTCTTGTCTCCCTTCTCTCTCTTTTTTTCTTTCTCTCTCTCTCTCTCCCTCTTCCCTTTGGATAAAGCCGGCGTACTTAACCCCCTTCCCTTCCCGTTCGTTATCAGGGAGGCATGATCAGGTACAGGGGAGTTTCCACCCCCTCCCCTTCCTTCTCCTAACAAGCCAATTTGGCTTTCCTAAAGCCATTTGTCTGCAGCCCCTCCCCTACACCCCACCACCACTGCAATCGATCACACCATGGCTTCTGGCTGCTGGCATTGGCAGCTAGCTGATTGGTTGGTGGCTAAACTGTCCAAGGTGGCAAAAAACCCAGGATGAACCCTGCTTTGGTGAATGGACCACGCCGAAGTGTGTGGGATGGTGGGGCCGTGGCCCATATGCGAGGGCATATGAGTGGGGGGGGGGGGTGTCAGCCAAGGAAAAAAGCCAATGGTGAATTGCCTGGCAGAGAAGGAGGCGTGACCAAGGATAGGAGCTGAAAAGTCCTAGAGACTAACAGGAAGGGTCACTGTTACAGCAATAGGACAGGGTTGCCTATATAGCAAAACACCTAACAAAAGGTGCCTAACCCCCGGGCTGCAGCCCGATACTGGGCTGCTGCCTGTTGGGAACTGGGCCACACAAGCAGTGAGAAAGTACATGAGGGCACATAGCTGTATTTCGACAAGCAGTAGTCACACATAAAACCATCCCCTCTCCTTCCACACCACTGCTGCCACTGCCACTGCTGCCAGTCCACAGAGCTGGAAAAGTTGGGGACCGTTGCATTCTTTTTAGAATAATATTCCTCTCAACCCAACTATTGTTCAAAGGAAAATATTGTTTTTGCTTTTACTCATAGAGTAAATTGTTCAGTGGAAGACTTCCCTCTGGGACTTCAGTTCAAGAATTTGAATGATTGAATATAACAAAGATATTTTCACCAGTTTATAATTCTGCCTTCATTACATTTTTTTAATGTGGTATTTTTAAAAAATTTCTGATTATTACTCCCTTGGAGGGTTACTCATTGATTAGCAGGTGAAAACAACCCCATAAACAAGTGATGGACTAGAAAAAGGGGAAGGAGAATTAGTTTGCATTTCTGCCAGAGTTTTTCTTTTAACTTTCCAAGCACAGCCTAACAGAACACATCCAAACTTCAGAAGTATTGCACTACATTTCCACTGCAGCCTCTAACTTCGCTTCTATGACAGTGTTTAAATCCATAGAGATCTACTAGGATGCCAATCCCGCAGATTACTTTTAAAATTAAGCTTAAAAGTCCCAAGAAATGAAAGAAGCAAAATATTTTACCCTGCCTCATGATAACAATTTACATGCTGGGGATGTTCCAGATGACAGCCCACACAATTGTGCTGTAATTCGCAATGCGCTGTTGCCATAGAAATTTCTAGCTGTTCTATGTGATGCAGTCTATTCTTAGAGGCAACCCACGCGTTCCACTTATGATGGGTTCAACTAAACTCTGAATACATGATATCTTGCTTACTGAATGTAAAGAACAGATGGCCAACATATTGTGCTATAAGCTGATTTTGACAGTATTCAGAAGTTACCACTGAAACTAAGGTATGGAACTAAGGTATGGGTGTACTATTCAGATCCGTGACATTCTGAATTACAAAGTAGTAGAAGGCTACTGGCTCTGCATATCAGATTATCATCCCAAAACAGAGAGCTGAGGTTGAATTAAATCCATTTGTAGCTTTTTACTGTTTAGGTATTGTTTTAATCTTCAGTTCCATCTTTTTTTTAAAGTATATATTGTTACCTATTTGTACCAGTCACTGACTGAATACAGGTAGTCCTTGATTTATGACCACAAGTGAGCCCAAGACCTCTGTTGCTAAATGAGACAATTGTTAAGTGAATTTTGCCTCATTTTGCGAGCTTTCTTGCCACAGTTGTTAAGTGAATCACTACAGTTGTTAAATCAGTAACGCAGTTGTTAAGTGAATCGGGCTTCCCCATTGACTTTGCTTGTCAGAAAGTCACAAAAGGGTCTCACGTGATCTTGGGACGCTGAAATCATTATAAATGTGAGTCAGTTGCCAAGTGTCTGAATTTGTTTAGGTGAGCCTAAACAATGGTCACAAGTGTGAATGGTCACAAGTGTGAAAAATGGTCATGAGGCACTTTTTCAGTGATGTTGTAACTTTGAATGGTCATTAAATGAATTGTTGTAAGTGGAGGACTACCTGTACATTGTTCATCTTCCACAGGCTGAAAATCCCTCCCAGCCAGCCAATAGGAAGCTGTCTCCTCTTTTATGATGACATCATCACCCAGGGACTGCAAATTCCCTGGCTTTCCCACCTTTCCATTCTATTGGAAGAGGTGTTTGGTTTTTGGTGGGATACAGGAAACGACAACAGCACTTAACACCTCCCACGATTGACACTGTTAAGTCACCATCCCATACAGAAAAATTTGAAGATGTTCTCAAGCACTCTGAGAATAAGGGGAAACAAAAAAGATAGGTAAACAAAATAATGGAGAACCTGCAAGGCAGTTTTTCCATTCAACATTAAAACAAGCTGGTGTCTTGCTGCTCCTCTTGAATAGGTTATTTTCCTGACACCCGAAGAGAGCATGGAAGAATGCAAAATTGTCCAATACACCATCTCTGTGGCCAGATTCCTTCCCGAATAGAGCTGACAATGAGGCAATCATGCTGAACGGTTTATTATTTAGAGCGATCAGATGGACTGATGTTTTTCATTCAAGGAATAGAATTCTGACCATTCTTTCTGAAATGTTGGACTCCTGCCATACTCTTGTTTACTGGGCCATTGGCACTTAGGAGACAAGAATCAGTGGGAAGAAAGCTTACACTGACATTGAATTGAATATTGTAGATGGGGGCGGGAATTAAACATTTTCTGTCCAGGACAGGCTTTTCAAAAAGTCCTGTCTATAAGGTAACAGCGTGTTAATCAATGGATTCCAGTCCCATTCGGCAGTAATTGACATCAATTCTTCCCCCCATAAAATGTAGGTGACAAGATCATATTATGAAATATTTGAAGGCGTGAAATACGCTAACCTTGTGCATTCCCATCTGTTTACATAAAATCAATAACTGCAGCGATAATGGCTCAATTCCTGACTTTGAAATCTTTCTTGGATGCATTTGAGTGGATTTTTTTTTTTCTTGAATCTCAGTAAATAACCTATTTCTCTAACTGCCCCCAACGAATTGTCTCTTTTTCTTTCTCTCTCTCTCTCTCCCGTCCGGCCTCCCTCTCCCTCTCCCTCT
>JANHFM010001014.1:19738-35023 GCA_032468115.1 Grayia smithii
AAAGTCCAGTTGCCTCTTGAAAAAAGCACCTTTGGGACAACCATGACCTGGATGACTGAGAATCTCCATAGACATTCAACTGACTTTAGATTGCAACCTAAGAAGAAAAATGCTGAAATGGATTTATATTTGGATAATCATGCATACACTTTCATTTTTTATTATATTGAAGTGATAATCCAAACTCTACATGAAGAATACATTAAAAATAAGGACTTGTGAATATTGGGAGTTGTTCATAAATAAATAAAAAATTATTGGACTGCTTGGATTAATTCATCTATATTGTTCAGGAAAAAAACAAAATAATTATCATATTTTACCTTAATACAGTTAAGTCCAAAGCTACAATCCAAGGCATAGTTATTGAGATACATCCTTATTAAACATAGTAAAGCATATGATTGTGTGTTTTCTACTCCTTGCCCTAATAATTTTCTTAAACGAGAAAGCAGTCAAGACCTTATTTCTTAAAAGACGTTACTACTTGTTTCCTTTTGAAACAATCTAGAAAACATGCTATTAAACCAATATATTTATCAGCAAGCTAAATTACTCTGATAACCATTCCCCTAAACAAGGCCATGTCCTGTTTTGAATAACTGGTCTCCAGAATGCACATGTTATTAAATCATCCTTATTGCTTGGAATTAATTTGGCTTGTTTAATTAAATCCCATATATTATTGTTGGCCTAAGTTATTACAATGCCAGCTCACCCTTGTAAGTAATTTGCATATTGGGCAGGTGGAAATTGACATAGGGCCTTGGATATTCTGTGCCTTTGCATCGCTGCTATACAGATACATTTTCTGTTCTCCATTTATGACACATAAATGGACTACATTAAATCTTATTTAGTCTTCTGGGAGAATTCTATTAAACTAGGCAAGAAACCCACACCGAACAACAAATAGCTATTCTTCCAAGTGTGAAATCTTTTATCTCTTAAAAGCTGTAAAACATTTTTCAACAATCACCCGTTGTCTTTTTAAACAGATGTATATTTCCTAAATTAATGGGATTCGCTGAATAAATTACCTCCACTGCAGCTCCTTATTTTTATCTTTGCACCTTTGCTTCAAAAGATTCATTTGCTCAAGACAACTTTTTTACTTGTTTGGTGATGCTGTTTAAGAGGCATTGGGTTGGGAGATTTGGAATGGGAGATGGACTTAAAAGCTCTCAAATGAAAATCATTGATGTTGGTCGCTTAGACAAACTTAAAAGCTGCTGATGTAATGGAAAATCTCAAACATGTTGGCATATTGTATTGAGCTGAAGAAGCACAAGAGTACTGAAGGGCAACCTGGGATTAGTTGGATTAGTTCAATTGGAATATTGTTTTCATAGGTTCATTTCCCTGATTGTTAGCTGCTCAGAGTTATCACAGAGTTGTGGAAGCAGGAAATTTCTAAATGATGCACGAATGAATTGTAATAAGTGTTAATCTTTCCACAAGCAAAAAAAAATAAGCTTCAAGTAGCATAGTGCAGGTGGGATACTAATTTGGCACTCAACATTATTCTTGTCTGCTTCTTTTTTTTTTTTTTTAGAAACAATGACAATCCAGAGCAGAGAAAAAGGAGGAAAAGTTTTTTTTTTTAATATTTCATTTCAAATGTACCTGACACAGATATTAATAACATACATTGACTATGAAGAAGTGAGGACAATTAACCAGTGGAACAGTTTGCCTTCAGGAATCGTGAGTACTCCACCAGTGGAGTTTTTGAGAAAAGACCAGATAGTCACTTGTCTGAAAGGTTTTCCTGCTTGAGCAGGGGACTAGACTAGAAGACCTCCAAGGTCCCTTTCAGCTCTATTCTATTCTTTTTATAATATTCTTGCATCTGGAAAGTTTCAGCATAGTTTTAGTGGTTCAGCTGGAATCATTTTTAGAGTACAGTCACCTCTGTTAACCTCTGTTAAGGTTAACATTCATTAACTCTGCCTCTTCATTATGATAATTAGAGACGAGGACTTCTCTCTGCACTTATTCATACATGTGGTATAATCTACATATTTCCTGTTCCCATATCTGCACTGTTCATCCTCAAATTATTTTACAGTACTAACACAGCTCTCATTCTGACAAAGGTATTCAAGGGACTGCAAATTGTATTGCATCCCTCTGTGTCTATTCCTTCATGCTTCTCAAGTGGAATTTCCATGTGGCCAGTACATTTTATGATTGAAAAATGTATTTTTCAAGCAATTAGGAAAAGTGACCAAAGAAGCTCCTCTGAATATTTCCAATAAAGACAAAAGGGGGAGTTTTCTAGAAAATGAAAGAAAATAAAGAAGATTGAAGCCATATGGGGTCATGTCAGTAGGAACTTTTAGTACTCATTCCTTCTCACTGTCCCAAGAATGGTGTTAAGGGCACTCCAAATCCAGAATGGCTTGATCTGGCTTTGGATGAAGAGGCCTTTTGAATTACCCTTTGACTCATGGCATTTATTTTTCTTGCTTGGAGGCTCAGATTTTGAAACAGCCAATGCTATGCTAAATAAAAGTGTGGAAAGCTTAGACAGATATAGAGATATGGAGCTATGAATAACAAGAGCAAACCCCCACTTCTTAGTCTGAGGTAAGTTTGAATCCATCACCAAACAAAAATTGGCAACATCTTGAGCATCAAAGATCAGAGGTCCCCAAACCCTGGGCTGCGGCATACTACTGGGCCATGGCCTGTTCAGAATTAGACTACACAAGCAGGAGCGAACATGTGTGTGTATGTGTATGTTCATGCCTATCACTCACACAGAACCATCCCCTCTCCCCCTGCACTGGGACACCAAGCCGGAAGGATTGTGGGCCACTGCATAGATGATATGACAACAGTGAAATTCTTTACCTACAGTACTTATTTGGCAAATAAGACAAGGAAGGGGTCAGTCAACTTGATCCCAACTTCAGCAGCCATTCCAGCTTCTTGCCTTGCAACATGAAGACATATTTGGGGTCGCTGTTTGATCTTCTAGTCTTTTAGTCTTTGACAGAGATACCTACTTAAATTGAGTTACTTTCCATGAATTTAACTAAATTATCTTTTCCTATTAGTAGTTTATTTTATCAGACTGAGCCATAAATTATCAGAACATATTTTTAAACCCTGTTGTTGCTGTTTAAAGTTCTGTTGTAAAAGATCCAGCATGTAATTATTTCAAAGTCAGTTCAAATCTTTCAGTGGGACTCCCATAACAGTCAGTGTGCACACATTTCTGTGATGAATCTTCAAAGAGTCTTACTAAATATTTACAAAAGGCTACCAACCCAGCCTATAGGTGTTGTAGGGCTGTGGAGTAATTTTATGAAGCTTTAAACTATACCAACTGATCAAAGCAGAGTCATTAACGGAAGCAGGAACCAGCTCTAAAGCTATGAATCAAACTGGATGATTTTGAAGCATTTTATAGCCAAGCATTTGACTGATACAATGGCTTTTTTTTATGGCTTCTGGGATTGTTACAGATGAGATACTATGCAGCAACTTCAACTTTATGGAGAAGGGAAGGGGCTGAGTGATTGACGGCCCTCTGACAGTGACATGAGCAGCTGATCAACAAGATTTATCTCCTCATTAAACTTTCTGCCAATCAGAGCACCTTTGGGGAGGTAAGGCTCAAAGCACATTTCTTTGTATTTTAATCACTTTTTCAGCTCTCAGCTTCTTTGATGTTGATAAACACAAACTAACTTGGATCTCTCATATGCTAATAATGTGTTACATTTCTGTTAGTTCTGCTAATGGAAGGACTGAGGCCACTGACTCAGCTCTCAGCATCCTGAATATGGGTTCAATTTGTACCTGCTTCTGCTCAACTAACTCAATGAACCATAATTCTGACTTGCAGTGAGCAGATGCTCACCATGAGGGGCTTTGCTTGCTAACCAGTCATGACAACTAAATTCAGCTTCTTGTCACTCCCAAAATCCCAAGGGAAAAGGTGCCTAAAACCCTAACCCTATGCCATCTCACTGAGGTGAGTCAGTGAATCATTTTTCTGAATCCAAAACCCCAAGAGAACAGTGTCCAAAGGGAGCTAGGAGCTGACCGTAGGCCAAATGGTCCATATCAGTCAAGAAGCAAACCCTGGTTTGACAAAGAATGTCTGATCCTCAGGAACCAGATTAACTGGGCTTATTTGCTCTATCACAATCGAGGGGATAAACGCCCACCAGAGGACTACTATTGCCTGAAGCGGGAGTACAAAGGACTAATTGTTAAGAAAAAGAGGGCTAAAGAAAGAGAGAAGTGGGATCTATTTCTCTTCTCCATCCTGCAGAAGAACACCCGTCTATTTTGGCAAATTGTTGCCAGCTCTTTGTCTGGTCACCAAGAACTCCCTCTCTGCTGTATCTCCAACAGTGACTGGGAAAACCATTTCTCGTCAATCTTCAAGGCTTCAACAATCTCGACCGAGCTTGGACCACAATTGCCCCCTGCAATTCTTGACTGGCAATCTGTGTCTCACGCTGAGATTGCTGAGCTTATTTCTGAACTCAAGTCAGGCAAAGCCCCTGGCCCTGATGCTATACCCCCCAATTTGTTAAAATCTAATCCCGAGTGGTGGATCCCTCTCCTAGCAACACTCTTCACCCATATTAACACCTCTGGCAGGATCCCTACCTCCTGGAGCCTAGCAAATATTGTTCCAATTTTTAAGCGAGGAAACAGGAACAACCCAGCTGACTACCACCCTATAAGCCTGCTCTCCACCATTGGAAAACTGTATGCTAAATATCTTCAACGCAGACTCCTCACTTGGATCGAGGAGTCCAGTATTATTGGCGCAGAACAGATCGGGTTTAAAGCGGGCTGGGACACATTGGACCACTGCTTTGTCTTAGCGCATCTGGTTGACAAATACGCTATCACACCAGGTGGCAAACTCTTTACTGCTTTCATCGATCTAAAGACAGCATTTGACTCAGTCCCTAGGGAACTGCTATGGTCAAAATTGCTAAAAAGTTCCATCGACAAACATCTCCCATTCCTAATTAGATCCTTGCATAATCAGACCTCCAGCCAGGTCAGGCTCGCAGGGAGAACTCTCAAATTCTATCCCGATCAAGAGTGGAGTAAGGCAGGGTTGTGTCCTGGCTCCTCTCTTATTTAATTTATTTTTAACTGACATGGACGTATTGAGTCCCACACCCCAAAGCTGTCAACTACGAAGATCCCACTTCTCCTCTCCGCTGATGACATGGTCCTTTTATCACTGTCAAAGCTAGATCTGAAAAGACTACTTTCTGCATTTGGGTCCTACTATGCCAAGAATCACTTGTCCATTAACTACGACAAATCAAAAGTATTGGTGTTCTCCAGAGCCCGGAAATTATACAACTGGGCTATCAATGGTAATGCTGTTGGCAGGTCTTCCACTTTAAGTATTTAGGTATTCCATTTCAGAACACCAGCGCTTGGACTAGACACCGAGCCCAGGTGCTGAATTCGGCCTCCTGCAGCCATCAGCAGATTCTAAGTGCCAGACTTGGAAGCATTGGAAGCATTATTAGGTGGCTTCCAAGCTGCCACTTTCTGAACTGTGGGAAAGTGGGAGGGAATTTGAAGAAGAAGATATTAGCCATAATAGTATTATATAAGTGAAGGTCAGGCCAAGTTGACATCTGTAGAAGGAGTGATGTCAAGAGGGACTATATGATGATTGGACCTTGTGGCCATCGGAGGAGGGAAGAGAAGAGTTTGAGGGGTTTTGATATACTGAGGGAAAACCAGGAACTTTCAGATTCAGGTTTTCCCAGCATGTGCCAGTTTACTTCTCTGAATAAAAGGAACTTTTGAAAGATGATTGGGAAGGAGTTTTCCTTTGGCGAAGGTTATCTGGAACCCTGACATTAACCCGAATCTCCTTAAAATCCTAAACAGCACCCTGACGGGGCTGGTGGGGTATCCGAGCCCCAGCTCCCACCACCACTAGGTTGGAGCAAAGACTCAGTGAAAATGCAACAGATGGAGGAACCTGTGGAAGGACCCGCGGGGGGGGTCACCAGCTGAACGATCTCCCTCCCCTGCCAACACTGAAGAGCTGTTGCAAAGCATGGAAACAGAGGAAACAGCATGAAGGCAAGGGGCTCAACCGAAGGAGACAGATTCCTGGGAAACATGTCAGTCATTCCCAACTCCGCAGAATGGTTCGGAAGAAAAAACCCTGGAGAGGGGCACTTTTAACATCACCCCTCCAGACGGAATGGAGAACCCCAGCAGCAGTGGGGTCTGGGGATTCCAGGGACTGGGGTCTGCACCACCCATCTCGGACCATATCCCTAACTGGACTCCCCGAGCAGTTTCAGTGACTGGAGGTGGGAATGCGAACAATTCCCTCTCAGCAGCCCCGCGTGAGTTGGAATTTAGCACAGGCCACATTTACCTTCAGGCCTCCTCGGCATAAAGCCCGGAGCAGGGGGGGCTTTTCCCAAGCCGCAGCTGATGAAACAAAGATCCCAATACAGCCCAGCCCCCTCCCTCCTGAGGAGATACCAACCATGTAACCCACCTGGGGGATCCCAAAACCCCCTGCAGGGCCCCCTCTACCGCCAGCCTTGGGGCTCCAACCTGCAGAAACGATTCCTCCCGGCTGGGGATTCTATCTGGGGAGGGGCTAATGGTATCCCCCACCCAGGCCTCAACCATTCTGGGGCCAGCCACGGGATCCATATCCTCAAAGATTCCCTCCTTACCAACAATGGAACATTCCATCCCCAGCTGCAGCGGCCCCTCCTCCTCCAGCTCAACAACAAATTTTCCAACAGCTACAGAAACCCCCTGCTGGGCCCCCACTGCAACAGCAAGCAGGAGCTCAAATCCCCCCTCTAGCCCCCTTTGATGCCACTTTTGATGGCACGCCAGCCAAGCTGCCTTATTTCCTCAGCCGAATCCTGGCCCATATCAATCTGTATGGAGACCAGTACAGATACGATCGGGAATTAGTAGAGGCAATCGCAAATGGGATGAAAGAAGGGGAGGCGGCAAACTGGATAGCACAGCTCCACCAAGAGGGAGCGGCAGAATTAGCAGATGCCAATAGCTTTGTGGCACTTCTCCGCAGCCGATTCGAAAACCCGGACCGGATCGGGGAAAATGAAGACAAATTAAAAGTAATGAAACAAGGCAATCGGCCCTTAAGAGACTTTGTTTGGGACTTTAGACAGATGGCAGGAAATCTGGGCCATTGGTCAGAATGTATCCTTTTGCAGTACTTCAAGGATGCGATAGATCCAGCAATCAGAAGTGCTTGTGCAATATGGGGGGGCCCAGACCGACTCCAGGACTGGTATGCCACGTCCATAGCACTGGACAGAGAACTCTACTCCCACTGAAGAACCCCTTCCTACAAACCTTTACCCCAAAGGGCCCTGCCCAGATGGCCACTACAAAAGCCAACTGAGGCTCGTCCACCTCACGCAACAGCACAAATCAAATGCTACTGCTGTGGCCGACCAGGGCATCGAGCGTCGGAATGCCTACCCCAGCTCCAGTACCTCAACCACACCCAGCAACTGCTGTCCAAGGAAGGAGGACCCTAAAAAAGCCTCCAGAGACCAGCCGATTTACCACACAAGCCTTAGAGGTTCCCTTCCCCACTGAAGAGCGCGGAGAACCGCCAGCCAACAAAAAAACCCCTGATGATGACACCAGTGATGAAGACCCAATGGTGAGTGAAGCCATCCCCCCCCTTTGCCATTAAAGTGAAACTAACAGTGCTAGAAACGGGAAAGCAGGTGGAGTTTAAAACCATAGTGGATACAGGCTGTACCAGATACCTGATTGGGCCCCAGATTGTGGAACAGTTGGGAATCCCAACAAAGCCCTTAAAATATCCCATAAGGTTCTCTCAGGTCAATGGCATGCTCATTGGTGGGGCCTCAGCCACCCATGTGACCGAATTAGTTAAACTAGAATTTGCAGGACATCAAGAGCTCATACGATTCATAGTGACTCACAAGATGACCGAATCCATCATACTAGGACTAGCTTGGCTAGACAAATGGGCCCCCACCATTAAATGGGAAGATGGGTACCTGAAGATCATACTGGAACCTGGCCCACTACCCTCTTCCCAACAGACTGGGGACGACTCCACCCCTAGTGGCCAAAGGCCAGAATCAGCAGCTCCCACGGCAGATAACCCAGGGTCCCGAAAGCCTATACAGACCTAGCTGAGGTCTTCAGCGAAAAGGAGTACAACCTCCTCCCACCCCACCGTGCTACGGATTCTGCCATCGAATTACAGCCCAGGGCAAAATTGCCAAAACCCAGGATGTATTCGACGACGCCTGCTGAAATGACTGAGTTGAGGAACTACATTGATAACAACCTAGCTAGAGGGATCATTGAGCCTGCCAAATCCTGTATGGCTGCCCCTGTACTATTCAAAGAAAAAAAAGATTGTGGCTTAGGATTATGTGTGGACTTCCGCTCCCTGAACGGATTATGCATACAATATACCTACCCCCTACCCCAATGAAAGACTTGTTGAACCACCTGTCAAAAGGCAAGGTCTTTACCAAACTACACCTCAGAGAAGCCTATTACAGGGTTCACATTAAAGAGGGGGGCGAGTTGAAGACCACTTTCAACTGCCCCCTGGGGAGTTTTCAGTTCTGGGTCATGCCATTTGGCCTACAGGGGGGCCCCTACCGACTTCATGCAACTGATCAATGAGACACTGCATAAACAACTGTATAAAGGTGTTCTTGTTTATCTCAATTATATTCTTATCTTCAGCGAAACCCTAGAAGAGCATACCAAGTTAGTAAGACAAGTCCTGAAGAAACTACTGGCCACCAAACTCTATGTAAAGCTGTCAAAATGCGAGTTCCGCAAGGAGTCTCTAGACTACCTGGGTTACCGGATTTCCAGTCGGGGCATCGAGATGGACCCAAAAAAAGTAAAAGCAGTGCTGGACTGGCAACCACCCCGCACCCGGAAGCAACTACAAAGCTTCCTGGGGTTCACTAATTTCTACAGACAGTTCATCCCATCTGTTGCTGAAATTGCTCTTCCCCTAACCGAACTGCTTAAGACAAGCCCATCCCCCGCTAGGCCAAAGCCAAGCCAACCCCTGGCATGGACCATGGACTGCCAAAGATCATTTGAGTGATTGAAACGCCTTTTTGCTGAAGAGCCCATTCTTCAACACCCGGACCCAAACAAACCTTTTGTAGTCCAAGCAGATGCCAGCGATGTCGCAGTCGCCGCAGTCCTACTTCAGAGGAATGCGCAAGGCGATCTGCAGCCTTGTGCGTACGTATCCAAGAAATTGATGGATACAGAACGCAGGTGGGCAGTATGGGAGAAGGAGGCTTTCGCAGTCAGATGGGCCCTCTTAACATGGAGTCATTTCCTAGGAGTGAAAGAGCTGTTCGAGGTGCTAAAAACTCCCAGGAAGCTCCCCCCCAAACAACTTTGATGGGCTCAGTATTTCAAATGCTTCAATTTCAACCTAAAATACATTCCAGGAGGGAAGAACCAGCTGGCAGACGCTCTGTCACAAAAACCCCAATTTGACAGCAGGTGGGAGGAAATAGTACACACCGTGGTCCCGGATGCCCAATCGGCAGCTGAAGCTTGTACTAGCATGCGGAATGCCGGAACACCAACCCAGTGAGGGACCAACTGACAGGAGTTAAAAGCGGCACTCTCAAGCGATGACTGGTTTAAAGAACACCAGGTGGACCTAACCCTAAGGGGTGGATTAGCCTGGAAAGGGAATAAAATTTATGTTCCCAGTCATATGCAAATTCTGGTGTTGAAGTGGAGTCACGACTCCAGACTAGAAGGCCACTTTGGGTTCCTAAAAATGCTCCATTTAGCGGGCGGCAGTTCTGGTGGCCGAAAATGAAGGGCGATGTGGAGGATTATGTCAAAAGCTGCGCCACCTGTGCAATGATGAAATCTAGACTGGGAAGGCCGCCTGGCCTTCTGCAGCCGGTGGCGGAGCCCACCAAATCTTGGGAGGAGATTGCAATGGACTTTATTGTGGAGTTGCCTGAAAGTGGTGAACAACGAGTAATCTGGACCGTCATTGGCCTGTTTTCCAAGCAAGCCCATTTCATTGCATGTGCGGGACTACCCTCGGCTAAGAGATTAGCTAAACTTTTTATGAAGCATATTTACCAGCTGCACGGGGTCCCTAGGAGAGTAATATCGGATAGGGGGGTCCAATTCACTGCAAGGTTTTGGAAGGAGTTCCTGAAGTCAATTGGATGATCCCAAGGCCTGAGTTCTGGATTCCATCCTGAGACTAACGGGGCAGCTGAAAAATTGAACATGATGGTGGAGAAATACCTCAGGTGCTATGTAAATTATCAGCAAGAAAATTGGACCAACTTATTGCCATTTGCCGAGGTGGCTTACAATAACGCGGTGCACAGCAGTACGGGGCTGACTCCTTTCCAAATAATCTCTGGGATGGACTTTGTGCTGATGCCTGAGTTGCCGAGAGAACCACCAACTTCAATATCCTTAAATGAATGGATGACATCACTAAGAAAGGGTTGGGAGAATACGAAGAAAGCTTTGGCCGAAGAGGCAGAGAAGTATAAAGCCCAAGCTGACAAGCATAGGTCTTCCCAACATCCCTTTCGAGTTAGGGATAAAGTGTATTTATCCACCAAGTACTTGAAATTAAGTTGCCTAGTAAGAAGTTAGGTCCGAAGTTCATTGGTCCTTTTCCCATTTCAAAAATAATTAACCAGGTGACTGTACGGCTGAGTCTCCCTAGGTTGTTAGGCAAAGTACACCCGGTATTTCATAATAGTCTACTGAAACCGATGAGAGAGTCAAGGCTGACGTCTAGGCCAGCCACACCTCCTCCCCCCTCGATAATACAAGGGGAAACCCATTATGAAGTTAAGAAAATCTTAGATTCCAGACTGTATCAGGGTAGGTTATAATACTTAGTACAGTGGAAGGGGTATCCCTTGTCAGAGCCTACTTGGGTGAAGAGTTGGGACGTGCATGCTGAGCGATTAGTCAATCAGTTTCATTCAGACTTCCCAGACAAACAGAAAGGTCCTGTTGGGGGTGGGAGAGGGGATTAGAGAGTGGTTGGACTCTGCCTTAACCCTTTCATTGTATTTATTCAATTTGTTTTCCAGGTGATCGACCTTTCTGTAAGGGGGGACGCCTGTCAGACTTAAAAGCATTGGAAGCATTATTAGGTGGCTTCCAAGCTGCCACTTTCTGAACTGTGGCAAAGTGGGAGGGGGGAATTGGAAGAAGGAGATATTAGCCATAATAGTATTATATAAGTGGGTGAAGGTCAGGCCAAGTTGACATCTGTAGAAGGAGTGGTGTCAAGAGGAACTATATGATGATTGGACCTTGTGACCATCAGAGGAGGGAAGAGAGGAGTTTGGGGGGTTTTGATATACTGAGGGAAAACCGGGAACTTCTCCGAATAAAAGGAACTTTTGAAAGATGATTGGGAAGGAGTTTTCTTTCAGCGAAGGTTATCTGGAACCCTGACACTAAGATTTTTCTATACCCAAGGAGGCCAGTTTATTCCTTCTGCTCTATGTATATACAAAGCCAAAACCTTGGCCCAAACTCTTTATGGAATTCCCATATGGATTTGGGCCTTCAAGGATTGTATTGAAAGAACCCAGGCTGCTTTTCTTAAGAAACCTCTGGGTCTCCCTCCTTGTGTTGGTTTTGCTCCGATGTACCTGGAACTGGGCATTTGATCAGTCAAATGCATGGCGTGGATCAACACTTTTAAATGGTGGCTTTGGGTGCTCTTTTTGGCAGTCCCTGGTAGCTACCTCTCCCTGGTGTTTGCTGACCCTCATACTTCTCGTTGGGAGAGGGAGCTGACGAAGAAACTCCACCTGCTAGGTTTTACGGAGGATGTCTTGGGAGATTATGGTCTTAAGGACGCCCAATTTAGGGTAGTCCAACGGCTTGCGGACATAGATCTGCAATATCTAAGAGCCAGAGCTAACAAAACCTGCTCCTCTTTGATCTTCAACCAATTTAATAATTATGGATTGAGGATGGCCTTATTCTTTTTCACTCTAACCATCCCCAAGTACAGAAGTTTTCTCCCTAGCTCATTTCAACATCTTGCCCTCAGCACTACTGGACGGGCGATTTAAGAGGCTGCCGATTAGCGAGTGGCTATGTCCCTGTGTCAGAGCTGAGGTTGAAACTGTGGAGCATGTCCTTTTATACTGCCCTATGTATAACGCAGGCAGAATTAAATTACTGTTTCTCCTTGAAATAGACCCCTCAGGACTCAAAGCTAGTAATTTGGTCTCATATTGTCTAGGGGATGGCTCCCCATATATCACTTCTCGGGGTTCTAATTTTTTTTAAAGAGCTGTAACTATTAGAGGAGAACGCTGTAATCCCCTTCAGCCAAGGCTTCTGGGGGCCAATTGTCTATGATTTTAATTTCTCTATGTTTTTCTTTTTACTATACTTGTATTTTGGTCTGTGACCACAAATAAAATTATTATTATTATTACTAGGAACTTAACAAATGTAGTGGTTCCTCTCATTGTTTCTACTTACTTATTGGTTGTGCATTTCATCTCATTATTTAATTCTCTCATAAAGCTAAACTTGCATTTCTCAAAGTATGTTTGATAATTTGTGGAATTTAACTTTCACTAATCAGGCAACTATTTTGTCCTTTAATGAAGAGGAGGTATAATCAGAGGTCACACCTGAACACTTAAAAGAGAAAATCATTATATTTTTAGATGAAACTTAGATGAAATTTCAATGCACAAGAATAAATATCATAATAACTGAATGTTGTGAAAACAGCAGTTCGTCCTTTGTGAAAGGACGTTGTGAAAGGAAATTTGTGAAATTTTATTCTGTACATTAATGAAACATCTCATCACATGCAAACTCCTATGCCCCATTAACATTGATGAGCACTGCATTAAAATACAAAATAATACAATAAATAAATAATATGAAGTGCATGATCACCGAACCAGTTGTTAAACCAGCAGGACCCCACCACTGTGGGAAATAGGTATGCCTTATTCTCCAAAACTTTGGAGATATTCTTCTTCCTTTGAAATTGAGTGAAATAGACTGTCAATTTCTTACCCATAAATAAAGTGGTAGATTTGTGTACAGTTCTAAAAACAAATCATACTACTTATATCTGTTTCTAGAATTCAAATCTAATGGAAACTATTGATCAAGAAGATTCAGTTTGGAGGCCTGTTTTGGTTTGCTATGAACTCAATCACAAATTTCCTTGTTTAAATCTGAATGGCTGTCAGAAGAAGAAGGCGAATTGTTCAGAAAACTAAGAAAAAATCCTATGAAAGTTATTCTATCATGGAACAGATAATGTGGGGGAAGTGATAGATTTTCCTTCATTAGAACCATATGAAACAGAGGCAAGATGAACATCTGATATAACTCTGCATAGGAAATTCCTGCAGGCAGGCAGTGGAGACTGGATTATCTCCAAGCTTCTTCCAACGCTTACATTCTGATTCTGTGCCAACATTCAAATGTGAATAAATTAACAGATTTAACAGATTAACAGAGTTGGAATGGACCTTGTAGGTCATGTAGTTCAACCTGCCCAAACAGGAGACTCTACACCATTTCCGACAGATGGCAGTCCAGTCTCTTCTTGAAAGCTTCCAGTGATGAAGCAATTTCTGAAGGCAAGCTGGTCCATTGGTTGATTGCTTTCACTGTCAGAAAATTTCTCCTTATTTCCAGATTGAATCTCTCCTTGTTCAGTTTCCATCTATTATTCCTTGCCGACTTTCAGATGCTTTGGAAAATAGCTTGACCCCCTCCTCTCTGTGGCAGCCCCTCAAATATTGGAACAATGCTATCATATCTCCCCTGGTCCATCTCTTCACTAGACTAGACATGCCCAGTTCCTGAAACCATTTATTGTATGTTTTAGCCTCCAGTCCCCGAATCATCTTGGTTGCTCTTCTCTGTACTCTTTCTAGAGTCTCAACATCTTTTTTATAGTGTGTGGACCAAAACTGGATACCATATTCTAGGTATGGTCTAAATAAGGCTTTATAGAATGATATTAGTACCTCACTTGATCTTGATCCTTTGTTAATGCAATTTAGGATTGCATTGGCTTTTTTGGCTGCCACCACACCCTGTTGGCTCATATGTAATTGGTTGTCCACTAAGAGACAAAGATCCTTCTCATAGTTACTGCTATTAAGACTGGTTTCATCCAGTCTATATGTGTACTTTTTCTTGCCTAAGACTTTACTTTTCTCTACATTGAATTTCATTTTGTTAGATAAGGTCCAGTGTTCAAGTCTCTCATGATCCATCTGGATTTTGAGCCTATCATCTAGGGTGTTGCTGTATTCCTGCCAGTTTAGTATCAACCACAAATTTGGTAAGTTTCCCTTCTTTTCCCTCATCTAAGTCATTTATGAAGATATTGAAGAGTACTGGGTCTAAGACCCCACTGCTTATTTCCCTCCATGTAGTAGTCCATTAAGGACTACTCATTGAGTACAGTTTATCAGCTAGTTACAAATCCATCTGATGGTGATGCTATCTAGTTAAAGCAAATCTTATTTCATTCTATCATTTTTCATGAGAGAACTGTAATGGCATTCTTTTTTTGTTTTACTCTAGGATAGTGTTAGATCTCTCCATTTATTTTGTTAGGCAACCTCTGAAATGACTGGACATTATCAGTAACTGAAACTCAACTATTATTTCTTCTTCACTCCTATCCCATATTTAAGAAACTAGTTTTATAAAGAGTGCTTCAGGTTAATAACTATATTTGGGAAATACAGTCAAACAATGAAATTTTCCATGGAGAATAAAGATGAATTAGATTAGGCCCATTATGCCAACACATAATAAAAAGAAATTGAACACAGATTTATGAAAAGTTTGTCTACATTCCTCTGCTTCGTCTTTGGATACATAATTTATTTAAAACAATACGTTTTAAATTAATGCTTCATGATTGAGTAAGCTTGTTTCTGTCTCTTCATTTTTGTTGCTTTGTCTTTTGTATTAAGGGTTGTGTTTATTCAGAAATTATTATTTTCAGGGTTTATGGCCATAAATTTAAAACTTGTGTACCAACCAGGTACTTGTGTACCGACCAGGAACTTGAGAATATATAGCAACAACAAACCAGCGGTGCAATGCTACCGGATTGCACAGGATCAGGCGATCCGGTACCGATGGCTGGAAATAGTTCGGAGAACTGGTAATAAAAATGGCTGCCCCCCCCCCAATGCCTACTGCATGGCTGCTTGCCTGCCTGCCCTG